>JAGFNQ010002015.1:215567-237430 GCA_024364735.1 Boesenbergia rotunda | reverse complement strand
AGGAAAGCAAAGTCAAGACCAGAATCCAGAAGATCAAGCAGGGGATCCAAGAGGCAGAAAATTCAGAGTTTCGAGTATCAGATAGTGGCATACTCTATTTTGGAGACCGCCTTTGCGTCCCCGATGATGAAGAACTAAGAAAGAATATTTTAGAAGAAGCCCACAGTACCCCGTACTCTATGCATCCTGGTTCTACCAAGATGTATCAAGATTTAAAGAAAAGATTCTGGTGGTCTGGACTCAAGCGAGACGTGGCCAGATATATCAGTACCTGCTTGACCTGCCAGAGGGTCAAAGCAGAACACCAGAGACCAGGAGGAGTTCTACAGCCACTTCCCATTCCAGAGTGGAAGTGGGAAGAAATATCCATGGACTTTATCACAGGCCTTCCAAGAACCACCCATGGACACGATGCAATTTGGGTGATAGTGGACAGATTGACCAAGTCTGCCCACTTCCTAGCCATCAAGTTATCGCATTCGGTAGAGCAATTAGCACAGCTGTATGTGAAAGAAGTAATCAGGCTTCACGGAGTCCCGAAGTCGATCATTTCTGACAGAGATGGGCGATTCATCTCCCATTTTTGGAGGTGTGTTCAGGACGCCCTAGGCACCAAACTTCAGTTCAGCACAGCCTTTCCATCCCCAGACAGATGGACAAACAGAGAGAGTAAATCAGATTTTAGAAGACATGCTCAGGGCTTGTGCGTTGGACTTTAAGGGTAGTTGGTGTAAATTTCTGTACTTAGCCGAGTTTGCCTACAACAATAGCTATCAGGCCACCATCAGGATGGCACCTTATGAGGCATTTATGGCCGGAAATGTAGATCACCCATATGTTGGCAAGAAGTTGGTGAGAAAAAAGAGATGGAGTCAGGACTAGACAGCCAGACTGAGCTTATAGAGGAGACCACTCAGGCTATCCGGACGATCCGCCAGAGGATTGAGACTGCTCAGAGTAGACAGAAAAGTTATGCTGACACACGCCGTAGGCCACTTGAATTCCAAGTTGGAGATTCAGTATTTCTCAAGGTCGCTCCCATGAAGGGAGTGGTGAGATTTGGCAAGAAGGGCAAGCTGAGTCCTCGCTACATAGGACCCTATAATATTATAAAGAGAGTTGGGAAGGTAGCCTATGAGCTGGACTTACCAGAGGATATGTCAGCTATCCATAGTACATTTCATGTCTCTATGCTAAAGAAGTGTATTCACGACCCTAGCCAAGTGATTCAGCCTCAGTCAGTACAGATCCAAGAAAATCTTAGTTATGAGAGCAGACCGACACAGATAGTGGACAAAGCAGTTAAAAGATTAAGAAACAAAGAAGTGCCACTAGTGAAGGTCATCTGGCAGAATCAAAAGCATGAAGAGGCTACTTGGGAACGTGAGGACAGCATGAGAGAACGATATCCAGAGTTATTCTAAGTTCGAGGACGAACTTTTTATAAGGTATGGGGGATTGTAACGCCCCAAAATTTCCATTTTTAGTTCTTAAAGTCCTTAGAATTATTTAGAAATGGTTTAGAAATATTTTAGATATTTTTAGGAATTTTTAGAGTATTTTTATGGAATTTTCCGAGTCCGTTTGGTATTTTTGGAAAAAGAAAAAGAAAAAGGAAAAAGAAGCCAAAATAGGAAAATACCATAA
Organism: Boesenbergia rotunda; assembly: GCA_024364735.1. Lineage (NCBI taxonomy): Eukaryota > Viridiplantae > Streptophyta > Magnoliopsida > Zingiberales > Zingiberaceae > Boesenbergia > Boesenbergia rotunda. The sequence continues at coordinate 235,783 of JAGFNQ010002015.1, read as the reverse complement.
GGGGCAGCGGGGGTTCGAACCAGCGACCACCACGAGACCAAGGGAGCGCGCGGCCAGCTGGGCTAGGTATCAAGCACAGAAAAGGAAAGAAGGACAAATACTTAAGCTGCAGTTAAATTAATCCGACCCTTAAGTATAAATAGCTAATTAAAGGGAGAAGTTTTATTTTCTCTCAGACCCTCTCCTTCCCCTAACCTGCGCCGACCCCTCCTCTCCCTCTCCTCTCTTGGGCGACACCAACACCAAGCCAAGAGGGCCGGCTGAGACCCTTTCTCCAAGAGATAATACTATATTCGAGATCCCCCCGCGACGAGAGGAACGCGTAGACGTGAAGAATTCTTCGAGATCTCGAGTTTCTCCCGAGTTCTAGACCTCAATCTTGGTTGTAAGTCCAAGATATCAATGTAAGTACTGCTCACCTGCAGTAAGAGGCGGTTTTACCGCGAGAATTTCCTTTAAAAGTTTTTAAAAGAGAATTTTTCCTTTTTGCTTTAGTTTTTGCATGTGATCTTAGTTTCTTATATGCTTGTATATGTTTGATAAGCACCCTATGTGAGTTTAGGGCCAAGAAAGTTATGAGAAAAAGAAAAGAAGATAAAGATAAGAAAAAGAAAAGGCCAAGGCCTTAAGAAAATCCCCAAAAGTCAAGACTTAGGGATTTTAGCACGCAAGGTGCTCCAGAAAATGCCAAGGCATTTACAGATAAGAAAGAAAAGAAAGAAAAGCTATTTTATTTTATAAGGCCAGTACTCGGCGTCCAAGGGCGTCGTTAAAGAAATCCAGGTGTCCAATTCCAAGGTCTTGGCCCTGGTAGACCAAGGTCTGCTCTATTAGGATTGGTGGCTCGCTACCCCAACCTTTTAGGGAACGCGCATGAGATGGTACTTACGTCTTCAGTGGATCCAAGTGATTATTATTTTCAAGTTCTTGCTTATGGAGATTATAGAGTATTTGAGTTTTGGATAGTTTTACATGCTCAATTGCTTAGAGTAAAGATTCCATGTCATTTCATTTAGCTTATATACTTTTATGATTGCATTGGATAAGTAGAAAAGTGAGTAGTTAGAAATATTGATACTTTGTTAGAGAAAAAGGTGTTTGTGCCAAGATAGTATCAATTTCCCTTTCGAATCAAGTTTTATTACTTAAGTATGTCTAGAAAAGTTGCTTTCTCATTCCATAATGCCTTAGTGATGTTATAGAACTTTGTATGATGAGTTTAAATGGTTAGAAGTCAAGATTGGTACAAACTCTATTGTTAAAGTTTATATAAACTTGTGTAGTTTGTTTTATTCCATAAAAGTCCTAAATTCAAGTTTATGAATTCGTTTGAATGGCTAAATCGTTTAGGAAACTGATATGGAGTATAGAAATGATGTCGTAGTTTGATATGGCTCGAAATTGAAGGAATGGTGGCCTTGGACAGCAAGGGCCGAAATCTGTAAAACAGATTACAGCCGTATCAGTCGACTGCCACGTCATCAGTCGACTGATACAGGCTGTTTAAGAGGGGTAAGGTTGTTTTCGATGGGTATTGGCTATGGGATTGAGAAGAGAGTATGACATGGTATTATTATACATGATTGCTTAAGTTAGAACATAATTGTTAGATGAATTTTAAAGTTTAAAAAAAAAAGATTTCCGCAATTTTCTTTAGTCATGTATAGAAGTCAAGAAGTAGAGATAAGTAATGATCCGTCTAAGGTAAAGAGAAGGCGGGTCGCTACAGAGAAAAGGTCCACTTTATGATCTTCAAGGACTCCTAGGACGTGTCAAATTTAGGGGGAGTCTAACAAGTTCTAAATCATCTTGAAAATTATTATTCTTTTGATCTGAATCAAACCTTAAGACTCAGAGGAAGAGTACTTGTGGTCAACAAGCTTCCCGGGACTGGGTCAAGTTTAGGGGGAGGTCAAATTAAAAGAATTATTAAATATTTCAAATGTTTTCATGCGCGGTATTTTCAAATCCTGTTGAAAACATAAGTATTATTTTTAAATGCCATCAATTTAAAAAAAAATTTATATATATATTCATTCATCTGATTTTGATCAATTTGAAATAATATCTTGAGTTTGAAAAATCCTCCAGGACACTTAGGAAAATGTCCTTGTAGTCAACAAGGTTTCCTATGATTGTGTCAGACTGGAAGAAAACCAAATCAAGTATTATAACTTTAATGTTTTTTTCATTTTTCAAAATTAACTTACATACTATTATTCTGTGACTCATGAAATTCTTGAAATAATATTTACTTGGGCTGAAAAATTTCCAGGACACTTAGGAAATATCCTTGTAGTCAACAAGGTCTCCCAGGATGGTGTCAGACTGGAAAATAAACCAAGTAAAATCTAATATTCTTTCAAAAGTACCTAGTTTCAAAAACTTAATACATTTTTCAAAAGTACTTATATTTTTTAAAAATTACTTATCATCTTTCAAAATATTTGTACCTTCAAAAATTCTTTTTTAATATTGTCTAAAGTTTTCTGAGCTCATAATACTTAAGTATTTGTTTTATGCTATGTCTTCAAAATTTTATGCTAAGTATTTTCAAAATACTCTCATTGTTGGCGCAAGTATTTTTGTTTTTTTTTGATGTATGACAAAGGGGGAGAGGTGTGTTGGATCGAGAAATGCGAGAGAGGGGGGGGGGTGAATGTCGCAAATCGTTCGGATTTAAAAAGAGTAAGTGCGCAGCGGAAATAAGACACAAAAACGATGCTAACAAGGTCGTTTTACTTGGTTTGGAGCCTGTGTCGACTCCTACTCCAAGGCCCACGGTCGTTGACCGTTTTCTGCGGGCAATTCTATACGTTCGAGAAAGTTTACAATAAAAAGTATTACAGAATCAGAGTAGTAAACTTAATCAAGCTCTTCGTTATCGACGTCCGGTGTAGATCGAATTGTTGGAGCAGCAGGACGTCGTCAGCTCGAGTTGGAAGAGTTCGGGAGCGTGTCGTGGAAGCAGAAGAGCGTGGAAGCGTCGCAGTAATTGATGCTCTGAAGAAGGAGGTCGAGGGCCTTTATATAGGGCCTAGGGGCACCTTAGTCGACGGGGGCGCCCCCCACGTGGCAGCAGATCCAGTTTTAGCTCGGTCGCCATCTGATCCCCTTATCCTCGGGATCCGGTTTGACCGGGGCGCCCGTAGGGCTCGGGGCGCCCGGTTTGACCGGTCAAAGGCCTCATCTCTTCGGCTTCGCAGGGATGCGCTTCGGCAGCTGGCAGTGGGGGCGCCCGAGACACGCGGGGCGCCCGCGACAAGCGGGGCGAAGCGCGTCGAGGTTGTTACAGACTTGGGTTGACCTTGGCGGCGCCCTGGTCGTCCGGGGCGCCCTGCTCAGCTTCTGCCTCACTCCTTCGAGGCTCTCTGAACTGCAGATACTCAGTCCTTCGATCCTGCATCCAGGGTTAGTCCAAATAACAATTATATTTTATACAGCCTTAGCTGTCTTGGTTCTGACTTTGGTCTCCAAAATGGAGCCCTAGGTCGAACCGACGCCTAATGTTCCCTCAAGGGGAATGCGTCCTCACCTACTCCTCTCGGGAGAGTTTACCTGGTGCCAACCGGATCCTCCAGTTGGACTTTTGCCCGGCAGTCCTTCGCCAGGTCTTGAGTTACCAAGCTGCCCTTCGCTTGGTGCCTAGCTGCCCTTCGTTAGGTCTTTTCTTCTGGCAATCCTTCGCCAGCCTAGCAGTCCTTCGCTAGGGCTTTAGCATTCTGGCGGTCCTTTGCCAGTGCCTAGCAGTCCTTTGCTAGGGCTTCTCCTGTCTGGCAGTCCTTCGCCAGTGCCTAGCCTTCCTTCGCTAGGGCTTTTCCTTTACACTCAAGAAGCTTGTTAGACAACAACTAACCCTTAACTTTTGAACCCTTTTGCCAATATCAAAACACAGGTTTGACTTGGGTGCATTCTGCACCAACAATCTCCCCCTTTTTGATATATGGCAACCTAATTCAAAAGGTTAAGGAAAAAATGCTGAAATTGAAATCCTAAGTTAGATTCCCTCCCCCTGGAAGAAATCTCCCCCTAGGTTTTTCAAAAAATGGGTGGTGTGAGTTAAGTACTTAGAAGATTTCAAGTTTTGAAAAATTTCAGACTTAGAAAATTTTCAGTTTGGAAAATTTTAGACTTAGAAAATTTTTAGTTTGGAAAATTTCAGACTTTAGAAAATTTTCAGTTTGGAAAATTTCAGACTTTAGAAAATTTTTTGTGTGGAAAATTTCAGGCACTATGTTAAGCTTAAACATAATTTCAAAACACATAGTTCAGAGTTGGAAATTTTTAAAGAGAATTTTAAAAACCTTTAAGCTAACAATAATTTTAAACAAAAACATTAAGTTTCAAAATAATTCAGAGTTTAGAAATAAAACTAACTTTGATCCACCAATTTTTTTCAGTTCAACTTTTTGAAGAAGACAATGGGAAAAAATTTTTAAAACAATTTTTGTTCCCTGTTTCCTTTCCAACTCTCCCCCTTTGACATATATCAAAAATGCAGAAAAAATTTGCAATAATTAAAGCATTTGCTGTACTGAATCAACCTGGAACCTATGTCTGGTTAAATCTTTAGGGACGTGTCTAGCCCAATTAGCTACTTACCAACTGTTATAAACAGTAGTTTTCGCTAGGGTTAGTCAAGTTAGGTGCATTGTTCAAGTTAGATTGTCTAAACTTGATACTTAACTTGATTGCTGTTCAGTTTGTATTTAGTGCCCCAACTACTGCAGATGCACTGACTTAAAGCATCTAGGTGCATGCAATTCTAGGGTTAGAGCCTAGGCTAAGTCCATTTCGAAAAAAAACCTAGTTTTGAAGGGGGTAGTTTTTGAAATAAAACTAAGTCAAGAAAAAAAATAGTAAAACATTTTTACCAAAGAAAACATTTTAACATCAATTAAACATTTTCAATTAAGGCAGAAGCCAAAAAAAATGATTCTACTCTACTAAGCATAATCCTAACTTAATCAAGTCGGAAATAAACAAGCCAAGCTAAAATAAGCATAAGTCAAACAGAAGTCTAGTACAAGTCAATAGAAGTCAACCCTACTCAGTAGGGATAGTCAAATAGGTATACGTCCAAGTCATCTAGGAAGAGGGACCAGGCTGATCAGGGGAGCCTGGATGCCAGGATCTAAACATGGTCATCATCTCCTAATACTGGGCGTTTCTTTCCTCCCTCTCTGCTGCAAACGCGCTCATATACTCGGTATAGTAGCCCTGATGAGTTTCCAGCTGCTCAAGGTGGTAAGCCTCCGATTCTTCCCGGAGGGACTGAACCTGTGTCTCGAGGAGGGATACTCGCTCGTAGAGTGTCGGAGGATTGGGCTGAGCTAACTCTGCTGCTAAGTCGGCAACGTCGACCTCAACCTCCTCGTCGGCAATGTCCTGTGTGGCTGGTCGGCGTCTCCAAGTCAGAACCCCGGTGCCCGAGACATCTACACCGGCTAAAGAAAAGTTCCTATATCCTATCTCGTTGAAGTCGGTCATCGTGGTAATTTCGCCTTCAGTGATGTTTCGGTCGTGATGGTGGAGGATCGAGGTGATGACGTGGCAGAAGGGGGTGCGGACCCGTCCCTGAGTGGACACACTAGAGGCATGTAGGATACAGTGGAAGAGGTGAAGGCCTATATCTATGTCCAGATGGTGGATAAGGGCATAGAGGAGAAAGGTGTGAAAGGGTTTCATGGTGGCTATGTCCCTAGTGGACAGAGGAAGGATGCAACGGACAATCACTCTATAGAGAGCGTAGTCCTGAATCGGCAGTCGGGTGGAGTTGAACTACCCTCCTGCCGGGTCCATTCCCTCCCTAAAGAAATAGTTGTATAAGGTGTTCAGGTCAATATGAGAGTAGGGGGCATCGAAAGGTAGGTTCCTTGGAGGGTAGCAACAGAAGATGGACTGAGATTGTCGGAGTCCAAGAAATCGGTTCAGTAGGGTAGGAGTGATGGTCAAGGGCATTCCTTGAACGGTAGTGACGAAGCTCAATTGGTCTTGCCTAACTATGTTGTTATAGAATTCTGCACATAAGGTGTTGTTGATCGGATGTGTGCAGAATACGAGCTTATCCAGTTGATAGTAGTTAATTGCGGACATTGCAGTTGGACAGGATTGGGTAAAGAATTGACGGTTAAGGTAACTCGTCTTAATCGGAACGTAGGTGGTTCGGGCGAATTTATTACAAAGTTCTAGGTTTGGAAACCTAGGGTCGGGACTGGGCTCGTTACCGGGGTTCGACTGAATTGCTCGGCGTTTTCTAAGTGTAGAAAAATAAGTAATTAAGGATAAACCTTGGATTATAAGAAGAGATTTAAAGAAAAAAAAGGAAGTATGTAATTTAAGAAAAATTAATTGCACAACTAAATTTCATACCTTGGAGGCATGGTTGAGGCAAGGGTGGGCTTAGGTTCACTTGATCCACAAGAATGAGGCAAGGGGAAGAAGAAGTGTGAGATGTGGTGTGGGAGGAGAAGGAGACTCGGGTCCCTTTTATAGGGGTTTTATGGGGGGCGCCCGAGAGGTCACGGGCGCCCTGATCAAGGCTGGTCAACTGCAGCTTTTGCTGCTTTGACTGGCGTGGACGACAGTTTGTCGATGGGGGCGCCCGACAGGTCACGGGCGCCCTGATCAAGGCTGGTCAACTGCAGCTTTTGCTGCTTTGACTGGCGTGGACGACAGTTTGTCGATGGGGGCGCCCGACAGGTCACGGGCGCCCTGGTCAAAGGTAGTTGATTGCAGCCTTTTGGCTGCTTTAATCAGCGTGGGGGACAGAAGCGTATAGGAGCGCCCGACGGGTCACGGGCGCCCTTGTCAAGTCGGTCAAATACAGCTTTTGCTGCTTTAACTGGAGCTGGTACGTTGTCAGTGTTGTCGGGGGCGCCCGACAGGTTACGGGCGCCCTCATGGACTGCTTTCAGCAGCCTTTGACCTTGTGCAGTTGGGCGCCCGGGACGGTCAGGGCGCCCTAGGTAGCAGCCTTTTGACTGTTTTGACCAGGTTTGACTGTTTGACTTTGTTTGACTGTGTTTGACCATGTTTGACTATGTTAATCACAGTTTGACCATGATTATGAAAGCACAAGCAAGGTGGTTTAATTTGAGTTTAATTTTCCTGTCTCACTGAATCTAGGGTTTTCAAACACGTTAACCTTAAGGTTTTTGTGAGACAGGTTTGAGGGTAAAAATTTAAAAAAAAAAGAGTTTTAATTTACTTTGAAAAGTTATATACTTTTGAAAACAGATTTTTAAACAAATAAGTTTAGAAATTTTGAAGAATAGATTAAGTGATTTTTGAAAGGGAAAAAAATAATTTTAAGAAGTAGAAATTTTGAAAACAGATTAAGAGTTTTTCGGAAAAGAGATAGGTTTTAAGAAATAGAAATTTTGAAAACAGATTAGAATCTATAATTATTTGAAATTTGAGTTAGATTCGAATTTGACAAAAGATAATTTGAATTTGAATTTCAGAAATTGGCTTCCAGGTCTTGGCGAGGCACTAGGCCTTCTTTGGCCGTAGCCTTATGGGATCATCCACCCTTTCCTTGACAAAGCCTTTTAATGAAATTTCATTTTCAAATTAAATTAGGTCATTTTCTGGTCTAACTAGCTTGGGTCTTGGATCGGTAGCTTCGGCTGGTTTCACCAGTCTAAAGAGACCAAGTAGACTTGATCTTATTAGAGTTGGTTTCCCCAACGTACTATCATCTCACCTCCTCCCAATACTATGTTTTCAAATTTCAAGTAATTGAGTCCTTAAATCTAAGTATTCCTACATCTAAGCATGGCAAATTGCAGAAAATTAAATAAACATGCAATCAAGCAATTACAAAAAAATTATCTAATTATAAAAATTGTTTTGATTTTGACTCCCCCTGGACTAAAGCCTCTGTATGGGTTAGGCAAGATGTGAATCTTGTCCTTGGGGATCCAAAATTGATTTGAACCAGTTGGTTTAGTCAGGCACAGTTTTGGCACCCATGCCTGAACCTTAGGTCTTGACCGGTTCAGTACAGCAAAGTAAGATCTTTGCCAAGATTTGGTTCTGTAGCCAAGTCCGGATCGGTTTAGAACAGACTTCTGTTTTCCAAGAATCATATCAAGATTCTTGGAACCAGAAGTGAATCGTTCTAAAGCTGTTCGTAAGTCCTTAACTTGAGTTTTCAGGGAGGAATTCTCTGATTCAAGTTTTTCAACTTGATCAGGGGTTCCTTCCTGAATTTTCTCAGTTAAGGATTTAGACTCAGCTCCCTCTTTCAGGAGTTTTACTTCCTGTCGGAGGGACTCGATTCGGAGTTTGGCTTTCGCCAAATCTCGGGATAGATATGAGATAAGAGAATTTAATTGCAATTTTGAAAAACCCATTACCGTTATTTCGCCGTCGTCGGAGAAGGTCAGCTTGCCGTCGTCCTGGTCCGAGTCTGAGTCAGTCTCGATTTGATCCGAAGCGGTCAGGGCTAGAAGATTGGACTGCGGTGCTTCTTCTTCTTCTTCTGAGGAAGACTCGTCCCAGGTTGCTTGGAGTGCCTTCTTCTTTCTGGTCTTTTTGGACTCCTTTAGGCTTGGACATTCAGTCTTGTAGTGGCCCTTCTTCTTGCATTCGTAGCAGGTTACGTTGGACTTGTGTTTGTCAGTTGCTGGTTTAGCTGGTTCATCCTTTCTTCGGCTTGTTCTCCATGTGTTGGTTTGGTTCTTCAACTTTTTGTAGTAGTTTCGAGCTAGCCGGACCAGTTCAGATTGATCTCCTTCTTGATCTTCTGTTTCTGAGTCTGAGATAGACTCGGGTTCAACTTGAGTTTTCTTCTTAGTCGTCCTTCCTGTTTTCCCTGCAAAGAAAGCTATACTTTTCTCGGCCAAATTGCAGTTAGTCTGTTCATGAAGTTCAAGTTCAGAAAATAACTCATCTAACTTAATTTTTGAAAGATCCCTAGAGACCTTGTATGCATCTACCATAGATGCCCACAAGGTGGTCCTAGGGAACGTGTTTAGGGCATACCTTATAAGATCACGGTTTTGAACCTGGTGACCTATTGCGTGAAGACCGTTCATCAATTCCTGGATTCTGGCATGGAGCTGAGCTGCTGTCTCGTTATCTGCCATTCTGATGGTGAAGAGCTTGTTCAGAAGCAGATCGCGTTTGCTGATCCTCGTATCTGAAGTTCCTTCGTGGAGCTCGATCAGTTTAGCCCATAGCTCCTTGGCACTGTTGAAGGGGCCTACGCGGTTCAGCTCCTCTTTCGTTAGTCCGCATTGGAGGGTCTGAGTTGCTTTGGCGTCAGCTTCGATTTTGCGTTTAAGGGCAGTGTCCCACTCTGAGTAGTTTTGCGGTACGCCTTCAGCATTTGTGGGAATCATCAGTCCAGACTGGATGATTATCCACATATCCACCTGAGTTTTCAGGTGGACCTCCATTCGACTTTTCCAGTAAGGAAAGTCTTCTCTACTGAAAAGTGGAGGTCTGGCGGTGCTAAAGCTTTCTTGGATGGCCATTTGTTCTGAAATAGCAAACAACAAAAAAACCAACAAACAATTTTCCAAGACTTGGTCTTGGATTAGTAGTGCGGGAAGAATAAATAAAAACAAATTTCAAGGGGTGTTGCACCAACCTTGAAAGAAAAATTCGAACGAAAAATATTTAACGGAAAAAAATTGAGAAAAAGAAAAATAAAATCTGAAATTTTCAAACTGGTGGTTGCACCAAGTTTGAATTCCCCGCTTTGATACCACTTGTTGGATCGAGAAATGCGAGAGAGGGGGGGGGTGAATGTCGCAAATCGTTCGGATTTAAAAAGAGTAAGTGCGCAGCGGAAATAAGACACAAAAACAATGCTAACAAGGTCGTTTTACTTGGTTCGGAGCCTGTGTCGACTCCTACTCCAAGGCCCACGGTCGTTGACCGTTTTCTGCGGGCAATTCTATACGTTCGAGAAAATTTACAATAAAAAGTATTACAGAATCAGAGTAGTAAACTTAATCAAGCTCTTCGTTACGGACATCCGGTGTAGATCGAAGTGTTGGAGCAGCAGGACGTCGTCAGCTCGAGTTGGAAGAGTTCGGGAGCGTGTCATGGAAGCAGAAGAGCGTGGAAGCGTCGCAGTAATTGATGCTCTGAAGAAGGAGGTCGAGGGCCCTTTATATAGGGCCTAGGGGCGCCCTGGTCGACGGGGGCGCCCCCCACGTGGCAGCAGATCCGGTTTTAGCTCGGTCGCCGTCTGATCCCCTTATCCTCGGGATCCGGTTTGACCGGGGCGCCCGTAGGGCTCGGGGCGCCTGGTTTGACCGGTCAAAGGCCTCATCTCTTCGGCTTCGCAGGGATGCGCTTCGGCAGCTGGCAGTGGGGGCGCCCGAGACACGCGGGGCGCCCGCGACAAGCGAGGCGAAGCGCGTCGAGGTTGTTACAGACTTGGGTTGACCTTGGGGGCGCCCTGGTCGTCTGGGGCGCCCTGCTCAGCTTCTGCCTCACTCCTTCGAGGCTCTCTGAGCTGCAGATACTCAGTCCTTCGATCCTACATCCAGGGATAGTCCAAATAACAATTATATTTTATACAGCCTTAGCTATCTTGGTTCTGACTTTGGTCTCCAAACTGGAGCCCTAGGTCGAACCGACGCCTAATGTTCCCTCAAGGGGAACGTGTCCTCACCTACTCCTCTCGGGAGAGTTTACCTGGTGCCAACCGGATCCTCCAGTTGGACTTTTGCCCGGCAGTCCTTCGCCAGGTCTTGAGTTACTAAGCTGCCCTTCGCTTGGTGCCTAGCTGCCCTTCGCTAGGTCTTTTCTTCTGGCAGTCCTTCGCCAGCCTAGCAGTCCTTCGCTAGGGCTTTAGTATTCTGGCGGTCCTTTGCCAGTGCCTAGCAGTCCTTTGCTAGGGCTTCTCCTGTCTGGCAGTCCTTCGCCAGTGCCTAGCCTTCTTTCGCTAGGGCTTTTCCTGTACACTCAAGAAGCTTGTTAGACAACAACTAACCCTTAACTTTTGAACCCTTTTGCCAATATCAAAACACAGGTTTGACTTGGGTGCATTCTGCACCAACAAGGTGTGCTTAAGTTAGAATTTTTTTTGGGATTCTTACTAAAGGACCATTTGATCAAAATGTTTTACAAAACTAAGGTCATGTTTTAGTTTGATCCCAAGGATGGTAAAGTAGCCCCTTAAACGAATCTAACTTAAGTTATTGTCAAACATCAAAAAGGGGGAGATTGTTGGTGCAAGTTGCATCAATGATATTCCTCTTTAAGTATTTTAATGTTTGACAATACACTTAAGTCAGTGATACATTGAACAGACAAAGGGGAGTAAGAGAGAAGTAACCTTAACTAAAGATAAGTCCTAGTCAATCTAGGCATCGAAACCCTAAGTCCCAGCGAAGGGATGTTGGGCACCTAGCGAAGGGCTGCTAGGTATCGAAACCCTATGTCCCAGCGAAGGGATGCTGGGCACCTAGCGAAGGGCTGCTAGCACTACTAGAAAAAATGCATTTAACAACAGTGAATCACTGTTGTCGTAGGCCATTTACCACTGTTGTTAAAGGCCATGTTGTTAAAGGGGGGGTCTACGACAACAGTGAATCACTGTTGTCGTATATCACATTCGACAACAGTTTGACTTCCACTGTTGTCGTATGTCACATTCACAACAGTTTTTCATTGTTGTAATTTATTATATTTGACAACAGTTTTAATAACCGTTGTCGTATATCAATAACAACATTTTATCACCGTTGTCGTATGCCATATTCACCGTTGTCTTTTATTATATTCGACAACAGTTTTATCACTATGTTGTCGTATCTATAACAACAGTTTAGCTTTAAAAAAATCTGTTGTGCGTTTGCACTGTTCCACAACAGTTTCATACCAATTTGACAACAAAGATATTTCCATTATATTTTCAATTAAAAGGCAATAATTTAACCTCGAAACAAAAACTATATATATCAAACATCATCAACATATTTACAATAAAGATCTACCACAAGCTTTCTACAGACGAAACCACAAAAGTATCTTTTGTCCAAAAATCTTTCTAAAGACGAAACCACTAAAGTATCTTCTGACCCAAATTACAAGAGTTCATAATTCTGACCCAACTAAACTTACAATGAAGTTCATAATTTCTTCCGAATATTATCCTGTCCAGTAAATGATCCAGTGACTACAATTAGCAACCCGCTCTGGTATGACATTTGTGAATCTACAGTCTCTATCACGGTGAAACAGTTTCTGAAGTCCAGCGACATAATCTTCTCATTGATGGCCTGCTCCATGTAAAACAAAGATAACAGAGATTGTTATTTGATAGGAAAATGTAGATAGAGCTTTGTCTATAACAAAAAATCAAATTGATATCAAATAGGATAAAGCATGTTACTAGAACGGGTTGCTGGGGAATACAGATGAAGAAAAAAAAGGAAAGTATTGAATACAAAAACATTTGGATTCATTTCATACAAAGCTTGGATAACAAAAAACCAATGAATGCAATTTTTACCATAAGACCTCAGACATTGCAAAGAACAAATATCATAAAATCCAACTTGTGAATTTAATCAATAGTATTCATGACAACAGACTGAGCTGTGAGATACTAATAATAATGGTAAAATGGGATATAAGGAAAGAACAAAATTTGATGATCCATGATTAGGATCACCTTTTAAAGGTTGTTTTTTTTTTAAAGAAAGAAACACACTAAGTGCTGAATGAGGTAGGTCACATTGACAATTGCCCTTGTCTTGAGTTCCAAAGACAAGTTGAAATTTGAAACATTATATCTTTAGGCAAGCCTAAACAGTTGACAGAAATAATAGCTACATTAGAGAGAAAATCAATTAGATTACAAGTAGCCAATAAATGAACTATCAAAGTATTGATGTTTCATGGCATTCCAATGTAATTAGGAGATAGACTAATCTCTGATTACCTGATTGATTGTCCGGTGCAAGTGAATTGTAGATGACTGTTCACAATGAACACTCACAATGTCTGTACCAGCCTTGATAAAATCTGGAACTCGTTGGTCAGGTTCCACAATCATCTAAAATTTGGAAAACATGGTAATGCAATGGTTTTTAAACAACTAAAAAAGAAACAGAATACAGTGGTGACCAATTTTCAAATATAAAATTTACAAATAGGTGGTGGTTATAACTTTGAATCTGAAGCTTATTAAAAATTGCAGCAGAGGAGGAAAATACCAAGTGCACATCCAATGGAAGATCTGTCACCGGGCGCAGTGCGTCAACAACCAGAGGCCCTATGGTAATATTTGGCACACAACATCACAGCTTAATTATCTAATTTGATTGAGTAAAAGAAATACAAGAACAGAAAAGTCTTCTTCAGTTGTAATAGAGAACTACTATTAGGAAAATTTAGAAGCATAATATTAAGAGCGGGTTGAAAGCAACAAAATAACGAATGTGGCGATCAACTAGGCAAAATTAATCTTTCTCAGAGATCAGGAACAGGAGCCAACTTGTACTAATATCATAAGACCTCAGGCATTGCAAAGAACAAATATCATAAGACCTCAGGCTTGCTTATCTTGCGAATTTAATCCAACTTGTACTAACACAAGTACATTTAAATGCATATAACGATTTTTTATTTGTAATCATGATGTTACCGAGAGTGCATAAAAAACGCTCTTATTGGCCAAGTGCTTTAGAGAGACAGAGGAATAGAATAGGAAATACAAAACATACAATTTGATACAAACATATTGGAAAATAATCCAAATCACCATTGAGCCAATTCTTCCTAATATTTCATTCAAACAAACTTAAATATATGTATAGTTAGATCTAATTAGATCATAAAAAAAAACTCGTTATATCTCTTAGAAAGCATACTTGCAGAGTTGTTAATGAAATCATCTGTCCATCAGAATTCAATCGGTTCACGATGCTAGAATCCTGATAAAACTTGAAAACTATTTCTGGTGATTGATGAAGTATGTGATAATACTGTTGTACAAACGCATTTCCAATCTGTAAAGTCAATAGCAAAATGTCAGATTTTAGCAAAGGAATTAGACACTTATATGGGACTATTCATACCACTTGCGGACTTGGAGAAGGTACAGGGGATGTAGTGGGCAAAGCCATCTTTGATGCCCGGAAAACCTTCAGAATCTTGACCTCCCACTCTATTTGCACCAACAGGACTACCATCTTCTGCAAGAATCTTGAGCTAGACAGGAGCAGCCAGAGTTAGTGGCTGATTAAGCAACAAAGCATATGTTAGTGGTTTTCCATGGAGACCACAACCAGGAACCAAGTGAAAAAGCCAGAGGGAAGCATAATCCAGACAATCACATAAAAGAGATTGAATTGAAAGACAAGACAAAAAAGTACACGTAAAGCAATGTCTCCAACTGCTAGAGGGTTCTCCTTCTAACTTCGAACAACTTTAAAAATTAGAATTCTGCTCAAACTTTGTGCCAAAGATAGCACTCATACAAGTTTACATCAAATTAAGTTAGATCATTTTTTTTCCATTGCAGAAAACAAAGAATTCCAATTCTGGCTCAACAATAAGTAACACTATCACCATATAAAACATGCATGGCATTCTTGTAATATAGAGAAACATGAAGCACTTTCATGTACAACCAAATACTTCACATACCTCAACTCGAGGAAGGGGTTTCCCAACAGTGCCTGCCTTTCATGCACCGTGCAAAGGATTGGATAGTGCCATAACAAACTACAAAGTGCCATAATAATCAGTACAAACTATAGCTTACGCTTGTTGGCATTGAAAAGGTTAGTGCAACTGATATAGATTAAACCATCTTTTAAGAAATCAAATAGTAGGCTGGAAAATGCAAAGGGAGAATGAATATGGAGAAAACCTATACAACTAATTAAACCATCTTTTAATTACTCCATTAATTAAATCTATACAACTAATCATTATTAATCAAATTACTAGCCTACTAAACCTTACCTCCAACTTATAAATCAATTCCAAGATTAATTCCCCACATATCGACGAAGTCATCACATAATCCTTAATTAACAATAACTTATTCAAACCAAGTAACCCTTGCATCAATGGAACCCAAACAAAATGGTATAAACTCCTCCATGAACTCACGGCAAAACACAGCCAAAGACCTATGCCAACACCACACCCAAACAAAGACAACAAACAACTAACCTATCTACCACCACTCACGGCACATAAACTTTAAAAACAAACAGACATCAAACCTGGATGATGGCCGATGACAGCTAGGTTGCGTGAAGGAAGAGTCGCGAGTGACAGGGCCGCAACTTAGATCATAGAAAGGATGGGGAAAGGATCACCAGTGCCGGTCGAGTGAGGAGGAGATCCGGATGAAGTTACTCCGGGGGTGTCACTCGCTCGGACTGAGGTGAAGGACGGTCGACCGGCCGAGCGGCGCTCGGCGTCGCTCGCGCTTGCGGCGCCACAGGAGGAAGAAGAAGAAAGGATCGTCCGTGTCTGGCGCTCAGCGATTGACAAACGAGCACGGATAGGATCGCACCGGCGAGGGCGGTGCGGCCGGCGACGAACCTTGGCGTCGACGATCCGAGAGAGAGGAAGGCAGTGGCACATGGCTTCGCGTGAAGGAGCTCGGCGTCGAGAACGTTCGCGACAGAGAGATGGGGGGCCTGGTGACCATTGCCCGCCGGAGATCAGGAGGCGCGGGCGAAGGGCGGCACAGCGCGATCGCGAGGAAGGGCTGCAGCTTCGGGCGGAGAGGGGAGGGGTTCGGCGGTTTCACTAGGGCACGGGGAGGTGCTTAAATAATTCTCAACTTTTTCCTTAACTAATTTATATATATACATATATTTCAAAAAAAATCAAACTTCAATAGTTTGTGCGACGAGAACTTCAATAGTTTGTTGTTTTTTTTTAGTCGGATATCCACCGTTGATTTTATTTATTGATTGAACAGCACAACAATACAACAACAACAGTTTAATATAACTGTTGTCTATTGTCATAATAGACAACAGTTTATTACATCAGTTGTTGTAAATCTCGCCTATAGACAACAGTTATTTTATAACTGTTGTCGTTGAGTATACATACGACAACATTTTGTTATTACTGTTGTCTTTTTACGTATACAGACCAACAACAACAACGGTTAATACTAAAACTGTTGTTAAATTGACATAAGACAACACTTTATCAATAAACCGTTGTCGATTATGTGTTGTTGAATGCAAAAATTCTAGTAGTGTAGGTATCGAAACCCTAAGACCTAACGAAGGGCTATTAGGTACCTAGCGAAGGGATGCTAGGTATCGTAACCCTAAGACCTAGCGAAGGGCTGCTAGGCACCTAGTGAAGGACTACTAGGCATAGAAGACCTAGCGAAGGGCTGCTAGGCACCTAGTGAAGGACTACTAGGCATAGAAGACCTAGCGAAGGGCTGCTAGGCACCTAGCGAAGGGCTGCTTGGCATAAAAGACCTAGCGAAGGATTGCTAAGCACCAGGTGAAGGACCTCTTAGTAACAAAGACCTAGCGAAGGGCTGCTAGGCACCTGGCGAAGGACTGCTAGGTAATGAAGTCTTGGTCCAAGGGACTAAGCAACTTAGCTGAGCGATGACTAAGGACAGGAGTAGAGACGGGTCAGGGTTTGGGCGTCTCGAGATCCGGAGTAATCAAAAGCTAAGTAAAAGTCCACCCGAAGGGCTGGGTGGCAACCGTCTCCTGAAAGGAGTAGGTGAAGGGCGAGTTCTCGGGGATGGGAACTTGTGCCGGTTCGACCTAGGGTTTCGTGCAAATCCGAAGTCCGAACCAAGTCCTTAAGACCACTATTATATGTATCTATGCTTTGTGGTTGTATATCTTGCAGGTACCAAGATTGGAAGATGGAGCAGCCTGCTGGAAGCCCTAACCAGGGCGCCCTCATGCACCAGGGCGCCCTCATGCACTAGGGCGCCCTGGCCAGCAACCTGGTTTGCTACTGCGAGTCCGAAGCAAGTGGATAAGCGTTGACTGGGTTCAAGATAGGCGCCCTGAAGATCCGGGGGGCCCTGGTCAAAGCTGTTATCAGCTGCGGCGAGGTAGACGCAGGGATAAAGTTTGACCGAGTCTTCTGGGGCGCCCCCAGCGTCCAGGGCGCCCCCAGGAGGCCTATATAAGGGGCTTCGACCCCTCAGCTTCAAACACAACTTCCAAGAGCGACTCTGATCATTCCGACCGACGACAACGCGCTAGAAACAAGGCTCTACGACCGGGAGACTCCAGGAGGAAGTGCGCGGCACTTCGGAGGTCCAGATCGGCCAAGTTTCATATTTGTGTTCGGTTTGCTTTTAATTATTCCGCACTTTAATTTTCAATATCTTTTTGTAATTGCAAACTGTAAGACGGGTTTTCTCCGCCTCCGGAAATTCCAGAAAGGAGACCAATAGTGGACTCACGCTGAGTACATAGGCCTTGGACGTACTGACCCAGGGGGTCGGGAACCAAGTAAATAAATCCCGCGTGTCCTTCTGTTCTGCATTTATTTTTCTGCTTTTACTTTTCCGCTGCGCTACTAATTTTCTAAGTCTAGAACGAACGAGTTTTTCACGAGGTTTCCGCGAAAGATTTTCAAGGTCGATATTCACCCCCCCCCCTCTATCGACGGCACCGGTCCCACAGGTGTCGATATCTATGCTTGGCGGAATTCACTTACAATAATAGCTACCAAGCTACTATCGGAATGACACCTTATGAAGCCTTGTATGGGAGGAGATGTAGGTCTCCGATTTGTTGGTACGAGGGTGGTGAAAAGAAGGAAATGGGGCTCACAACGGATGTTATCGACAGCGCCACCCGAGCTATACAGAATATTCGACAACGGATAGAAACTGCTCAGAGCCGGCAGAAGAGTTATGCCGATGTCCGGCGTAGACCACTGGAATTTAATGTTAGAGATTGGGTATTTCTCAAAGTGGCTCTTATGAAGGGGGTGACCAGATTTGGGAAGAAAGGAAAACTAAGTCCGCGCTATGTGGGGTCGTACCTGATTCTGAAAAGAGTCGGTAAGGTGACATATGAGCTAGAGCTGCCTCCAGAGATGTCAGCTATCCATAACGTATTCCATGTGTCCCTGCTTAAAAAGTGTATCCCAAATATGGACCAAGTGATCGAGCCACAGACACTACAAGTGCAGGAGGACCTAAGCTATGGGAGCAGACCCATCCAGATTTTGGATAGGGAAGTCAAGAAGCTGAGGAGTAAGGAAATATCCTTAGTCAAGGTCCTATGGCAAAGTCAACGGTTCGAAGAAGCTACCTGGGAACGCGAGGACGAGATGAGGCGCAAGTACCCGGAGTTATCCCAAGTTCGAGGACGAACTTTCACGAGGTATGGGGGATTGTAACGACCCAAAAAATTCTCTTAATATTTTCTTAAAATATTGAGCATGTCTAGATAATTTTCCGAGGGACCTAAAAATATTAATATAAAATTTGGCCTAGAAATCTATATTTTCTCATTTAAATTGAGAAGTTAAGCACTAATGGGTCTTATATGGGCTTTTTGGTACCATAATTATTGGAGAATTTTAGGTAGAAATTTATATAAATATAAAGGGGTTTTAATGAGAAATATTAACATAATTATGGGGGAATTTTTAGAGAATTTTCGGAATTTTGGGGAAAATAATAGAAAATAAAAGGAAAAGTAAAATAAAAATAAGGTGCATGGGCCAAGGATTGAACCTTGGACCTCTTGTACAACCATGTATGCTCTAACCAACTCATCTAGCAAGGGAATATTATAAGGAAATGAAATGGAGATTGGTTAAGGCTTAGAAGAAGATGAAGGGTCATGGAGAGACTCTTCATTTACCTCCTTAATGAGTTATAAAGGGGGGTTTTGGGAGTTACCTTCTTCCTTCCATCAATTGTGTTTTCTCTCCTCCTCCTTCCTCATTCTAGCCGAACACTTCAAAGGGAGTTCTCCGTTGGAAAAATTTCCACCAAGGCTTCATCTCCAAGATCTAAGGTTTTCACAAGAGTACAAGGGCTAAGGGTGGTCAAGTGGCAACAAGATTTCCATTCTTCTCTCAAATCTAAGGTTTATAATCAAGATCAACCAAGGTAAGACTCCCTCACCTATGGTATAATGGATTTTCTTGAAAATTAACATGATATGAAAGTCTTGTATGTGATGTTTATGTTGGAAAACCAAAGGAAACCCATGAACCTAACCTTATAGGTTTCGGCCACCATGGGTTCTTGGTCTATAATGATGATAAAAATCTAAATCATGTTGTCTAATATGATCTCATGATGTTTAGAGATTAAATATAATTTTTGAGAATTTTTGGGGTACCCTAGTATCCCCTAGGGTTTCGGCCAACTTCAAGAACCCATGGGTAGGGTTGGGTCTTAAACTTCAAGTATATGTTTTATGTATTATCATGATATAAGGGAGATGGAGGGTGATTTATGTGAATTTTCACATGGCCTAGAGACCCTATGAGTTTCGGCCAAGATTCCCAATAGGGTAGAAAGTTAGGACTTATTTCAAGTAAGGGCCCCAAGGGCCCTATGGTAAGATATAATTGATGATTAATGATTGGTTGGGGAATTTAATGAAATTTTTCCATGCCCCCATGGCCTTATAAGTTTCGGCCAGCCCTAGGAAGGTGGGCTAAAGGTTAAGGTTAACCCTAATCATGAGCCCCAATGGCTTCCTATGGTCTCATAGATGATGTATGGTTGTTCCTTTACCTTATGCTATATTACATGTTTATGGAATTGATGGAACTCCACCTTATAAGTTTCGGCCAAGCCTTGTATCTAGGGTTTGGGGTGGAGTTAGGGTTCAAAGAATGATGGTTTATGCTTACCATAAAGTATGTATATGTATAGGTTCAAGCGTGTGGTAGAAATCATGTTACCCATAACCCTAATGTTTAAGCACCATGTTTTATGTTTTATGTTTTATGTTTATGATTGGATGCCATGCTTAATAGGGTTTATTATGAATGTCTTAGGTTTTATGCCATGTATTTGAATGGTAGGTAGAATGTTAAGGAAATCCTACTTATGTATGCTTAAGATAGATATCATGCTTAGGCAAGAAATGCAATGTTTACCGTATGTATCATGATTATACAAGCTCTATGTAGTAGGATAAATATCTAAGAAAACATGTCATGTTCAAGGCAATGCGTACCTTCTATGTTATGATCATGCAAGTACTAGGAATAGGAATGATGTGTAGGTATGCATGCCATGTTTA
>JAGFNQ010002015.1:135446-202176 GCA_024364735.1 Boesenbergia rotunda | reverse complement strand
CGAGCCAAGAAGACTCATAAACAAAGGCTCGAGAGTTACAACATCAACAACACCAAATCTCGGGCGGAGACAGGTCCCATTAGACCCGACCATGGTTCGGAACCGACGGTTCGACGGTTCGGAACTGCTGGTTCGACGGTTCGTGGGAGGTCGACCTTTAACCTTAACCGCCCAAGACGGTTACGGTTCACGGTTCGGAACCGCCGGTTCACGGTCCGGTTCACGGTTCACCACGGTTCGCCACGGTTCAAGATTATTATATTAAAAAATTAAAAATTAAATTAAAAAAATAAATTTTATTAAAAAAGGGCTTGCATTTATATAAGTTGTCTACGTATCCCCTTAGGGTATAGGAGAATCAAAACCCACGTAGTTCTTTTATATTTTTACCCTTTTATATTTTTTACATTTTTACCCTTTCTCACTCACTTGCATTTCCTCCCGTTCCCGTTGTATTTGTTCCTTCGGTATTAAATTCTTCGACTTCGTCTTCTGAAAGTTACATTCCTTGGATTCGCTTCTCGGCTCTGGTCCAATCATCAAGTAATGCTTGAGCTTCCAATGAGTCGGGAGACATAGTTGATCGTCGTTCATCTAATATGTTGCCGCCGGCACTGAACGTCTGCTCCACAACAACAGTCGACACTGGAGAAGCTAAAATTTCTTTTGCGATCACGGAGAGAACGGGAAAGCTTTGAGCCTTCTGTGACCATCACTTCAAGATGTCGAAGTCTTCGCTATCTGCTTCATTAAAATCAAAAGAAGTCATAAAATAATTCTCAAGTTCCTGTGTGGAACTTGAGGATCCTCGTGGACGTTTCATTCATTCTTTTAAAAAAAGTTGGGTTTTTGTAAGTTTTAAATTAGTAGTAGTAGGTTGTTGTGTTTCAGAAATATTAGTTTGTGTTCCATATTTAATATAATATTGATTATAAAGATCATATAAATAATTTTTAATATTATATACAATATTAGCTAGATCCGGAGAGGAAGAATCTTTAATAGGAATTAATGCATCATAATATAAAGTTAACATTTCTTGTAAAACTTCTAATTTAAATCTAGGATCTAAAGCAAATGCAATTAAATAAATTTTAGGAATTAAATAAAAATATTTTTCCCATTTAATTTTCATAGCTATTATACATAAAGTTAAAGCTTCATCATTTACATGTTCATTTAATATTAATACTATACTACAAAAATTTACTAAAATTAAATGAGCAGTAGGATAATAAACACTAGAAAGTTGTTCAGTTGCATCGTTAAAAACTTTTAAAATTTCACAAATACTACTACAAATATTCCATTGTTGTGAAAATAAATATATATTAGTATTACTATTTTGTGCAAAAAATAAACATAATAAATCTTTATATTGAAAAGAATCTTGTAATAATTGATATGTTGAATTTCAACGTGTTGGAACATCACGTGGAAATTTTTTTGGTCGCATTCCATTAGCTTTACAAAATCTACCCCTATTGTTTCATCATAGATGGATGAGACCATAAGTATGAAATTGCGGTTATAATTGGTTGAATATAATTTTGTAAAAGTTTTAATCCATCTTGAACACATAAATTTAAAATATGGCATACACAACGAATATGAAAAAATAAACCACCAATGACAGGTTGACAAATAAATTTTAGTTCATCTATTGAAGCGGTATTAGAACTAGCATTGTCTAATGATATTGAAAATATTTGATAAGTCAATCCATATTCTTCTAAAACTATGTGTAATAATTGTGCAATGTTATGAGCAGTGTGTGATTCATCAAAAACTCTATAAGCTAATAATCTTTTTTGAAGAATCCAAGAGTTATCAATCCAATGACATGTTATACCCATATAAGAATGAGTTTGCCAATGATCACTCCAAATATCAGAACATAAAGAAACTTTATTATTTAATTTACTAAATTCTTCAATTAAATTCTTTTTTTCTTGTTTTACTAATCTTTTAATTGTACGAGTTAGTGTAGTCCTAGGTACACGTTTAGCAGCAGGATTAAGAGATTCTTTACAAAAATCTTTAAATGTGCATTTAGATCCAAAACTAAAAGAAAGATGTTCTACGGAAACAAATTTAGCTAATGATTCTCTTAATTTATTATCTGAATATAAAAATAAACTAGAATCAGTACTACTACCGCTAGAAAATCTAGATAATTGTGTTTGAGAGTGGTCAAGCTCATATTCCGTCAGGTGCTTCGTTTCTACATGTCGTTTCAACGACCCATAGCCGCCGCCGACTTGGAATTTATAGGAAGCATTGCAATGCTTGCATTTTGCACGCATTTCTCCTGACGGAAGTGTGACCTTCTCAAAATGTTTAGTGAAAATAGACGATTTTAAAGGAGGATTTTCCCGAACCTTAAAAGTAATCGCATCGGTACTTCCTTGCATTTCGGGGATCGGAGGGTGTTGGGGCTGAGCCTCGGTCTCATCATCGGTGGATTGAATTTGAAGGTTGGGATCCTCGTATGCAATTTCTTTTCTCCTCCGAGATCGAGATGATGAAGCTCCGTGACCTCCTTCCATTATCGTCGATGAAGAACGCGGAGAGAAGTTGAGAGTTAGAGAATTGAGAATGAGAGATTGAGAGAAGAGAAGTTGTGTTGTGAGTGAAAATGATGAAATGAGCTCCCTATTTATAGAGTTTGGATCATAACGGTCACTAAATCATAGCCATTAATCAAAAAATGGTCAAATGATCTCATCCGTCCAAAAAAAAAAAATCAAAAAGCCTCCAACGGCACTGAACCGGCGGTTCAGTGCCGTTGGACCTGGCGGTTAACCGCCGGTTCGCGGTTTCTGGCCACTGGAACCGGAACCGGCCTGGCATCCTGCCGGGTCGGTTCTGGATTGGCCCAGCGAACCGGGTCAACGGGCCACCCGGCCCAGGGTCGGGTCTAGGTCCCATGATCAGTTTTTGTCCCTGAGACTTGGAAGGGGTAACTGCTTCCCATGAGAATGCACTGGTGATACTGACTATTATAGCTAATTATAACGTGCCGAGAGTCTTCGTCGACACAAGGAGCTCGAAGAATATGCTTTTTTAAAAGGCCTTTGACCAGATGCAAATAGACTAATAGGAGTTGCAAACCATCCCTACGATGTTGTTCAGGTTTACCAAACATGAGGTAGAGTTGCTTTGGCTGATTAATCTCCTACTGTCCCTGGGAGACAAACCTCAAAAGCGAACTTTGAACATTGTCTTCACGGTGGCCGATGCCCCATCCACCTATAATGTCATCCTAGGATGACCCACCTTGAGCTCATTCCGAGCCACGGTTTCCACCTATTATCAGAAGATGCAGTTCCCTATATAGATGACAAGATGGGCAAAGTCAGGGGTGATCAGACAGCCGTAAGGAAATGCTATATTAAGGTGGTATAGGTCGACTCGTGAAAAAATTGGAGAACCAGAGGCGTCGAGGTCTAGCTCGTCCACGATATCTCTCCAATTTGACCAACTGAGGGACGTGAAGCTTTGTCAATAGTGCCCAAGAAGACGAATAGACTACTCGAGGTGGCAATTGACCTCCTCCTAAGTTGAAGGAAAAGGTAATTGCCTATTTCTCTCGCAATCAGGTGGCCTTTGCTTAGTCAGCCAAGGAGGTCACGAGTATATCGGCCACGATCATGGAGTACCGACTCACCGACCCAAAAGCTAGGCCAGTCTGACAGAAGAAGTAGCACATTGGGCTCGAGTCACTCATAAGTTGAGCTCATGAGCATACTATCCGGAGGACTTGGACGGTAAAGAGCTCGTCCGACAATGGCAAGCTATGCATATGTGGCCTTATGGCATTTAGGGACCTCAACTACCCATCATATTATATTTTATCACAAGTACTTGTTTGCTTTATACCTTTTATTTTCCCTTCAATACTAAAAGACTACTCGGGTCATGCATTGAGTCCATGCTTGCTCTCATGAAATTAAAGGCACTCGAGTCATACACCAGGTCCAATTGAGCTCCCGTGAAATCGAAGATACTCGGGTTATACACTAACTCCAATTGTGCTCCAATGAAATCAAAGGCACTCGGGTCACAAACCGAATCCAAATCGCTGATTCATAGCTCTCTGACCCTCGTTACCCTACACGAGATCCACAAACACCGTCTAAAAGAAATTTCAAAAGTAAGGTTTCCTATTCCATTTCAAAATTTCGTTTAACGCATCGTCTCAAGATTACAAAAAGAAAACAATAAAAGCTAATACTATTCGGCAAGATCCTGCTCTAGGATGTCTTGATAGACCTTCTACATGCTTATACTGGTCGGGGTCAAGTCAATAGGTAGGGGCATGGCCTCTCGAAGCTGCTTGAAGGCTCCATCAACTCTATGCTTGAGCATCTTGAGTGTGGGGTTGCCGAGCAGATCTTAGAATTCTTTTGACCGCAGGTATTCACCCATCTTCATAGCCTAGACCACTCTTCTCTATCCAAATAGCCTTTGAGCTCTACCTCTTTGATATCCAGCTTCCCATTTTGGGCTTCGAGATCATCCTTCAGGGCCTCTGTTTTAGTCCTCCAAGTCTCGGACACAACCTTCATTGCCTCCAACGGCTAGTTTTTGGGTTTACCAGTCGACTGCCCTCTGGGCAGTCGACTGATGTCTCGGGAACTTCTGGCAGTTGACTGATTTCAACCCAGTCTACTGCCCGGCTTACACAAGCACTCCTTCCCACTCAAACGACCCTCCTTCACGTGTGCCTTCAAGTATACCTTGGCTTGCCCCTTGAAGTCCTCTTTCACCAGCTATCGTCCCTCGGATGCACACGCAAGCCCTCGGCTTGCCTTCAAGACACCCTTCACGTGTGCCCTTTGAAGTTCACTTCCCGGCTTGCCCTTGGAGTTCTCTTCCCTCAACTCTCGTCCCTCAGAAGCGTCCTCCATGTGTGACTCACCAAGTCCTGCAAGACTTATTCACACATATCAAAATAATATAACACCCTAACCTTAACCATATTGACACACACATCAAAACTATGATTTTTCCGATCATACTTGGGTCGATTGTCCCAACACCAAGCTCGTATAGCTCAATGGGATTGAAGAAAGTTGGGAAATAAGGAGGTTAGCTCCAACATCTCGACCCACAGTTGCAACAAAGATGTAAGTACTCCTGGTTGGTTTTGATGTGATCAATCGATTTAAGTTAGGTCATGGTGTGTTTAATCCTGTGTCTAAGTGTACAGGAACTTAGGAGCGCAGGAAGTCAAGCAGAAGACGCAACGGTCGAGAATGATGGCATGGAAAGGGAGTCGATGGGCTTAGTGCATCCGAGGGACGCGGAGCTTTGCGGAAGAGTACGCCAGTGGAGCGAGAAGGACGCACGGGGTGTCCGAGGGACGAGAAGTCGGGAGGAAGGACACTCAAGGGGCGAAAGGCCGGAATCAGGTTCGGGTGAGCCTAACTCCGGTTGGCCAGAAATCACTCAAGAAGGCGAAGAGAGTCAAGCCAGAGTCTGGTCAGCATTGGCTGACCAAACCCACTATTGGGCGCCCGTAAGCTCACAAGCCTCTGTGTTGTATCAGGTGCCCTAGAAGGGTGTTTCAGCAGTTTACGAGAGTTGACTTTAGATAAAGCTTAGGCGTGCCACGTGTCAGGTGCCCAAGCCCACTCAGGCGCTTATGTTGTATCAGGCGCCCAAGAAGGCTGTTTTTAGCCGTTTGCGACCGTTGGCTTTGGATAAAGCCTCGGGCCACGTGTCAGGCGCCCAAGACCTCTCGGGCGCCCTATACCTACCATGTCAGCAAGCGGATAATCATTCCGGAGGCTATAAATAGACCCTTGATGCTTAGTTCAATTCATTCATTGCATTCCAAGCATTAACAAATGTGTTTAGAATATTTTTTTTTCCTTTTTCTGAGCTTTCCATGTGTAAGAGGCTTCTCCGTCCGAAGGAATTATATTCAGGAGAAGCATGCCATATTTCAGCCTTGGATTAGCAACCTCCTCGGTTGTAAACTAAGTAAATTCGGTAGCCTCGTTATTTAGTGTTTTGCTTTAATTATTCATGTTTATTATTTCTGCTTGAACTAACAAATATCTTTGTTAAGCAAAGACAAAAGATTTCTTATATTTTCTTTCAGGGGCAATTCACCCCCCTCTTGTCGGTCGGCTGCGATCCAACAAAAGATTGGAATTTAATCATAACTTGAAGAATGACCTCGCCCTAACACTGTAAAGACTACTAGTTCTTACCCCGATCATGTCTAGAACTACCGACTCTGCCAGAAACCCAAAGGATTTATGCTTCATAGCCTTATCAGTGACGGCCTAGATCCTTGCCATACAGTCAGTTAACTTTATCATGATGGAGGAATGAGGCTCTTGGGAGGTCACCTATCCCGAGGGACAATCCGTGTCGAAGGCAAACACCCACCTACTCTTTGACTTGATGATAATGAATCGGGCTTACCAGTGGAGCCAAAATATGGAAAGTTGACTTAGGAGGGGACCGAAGAGACTGGACAATGAAGTTTGAAGAACTTGAATCGGTGGGATGAGGAGCTGAACTGACCTCCACTTGCTAAGACCTCCGCTCACTAGGATAGCGGTCTGGCTTGGAAAGTAGGGATTTTTCCTCGACTAGATGGGAGGGTGTCGGTTCAGCTACTGGCAGGCTTGGTTCAGTTCAGGTTACTGTAGAGTGAGAGAGAAGAGAGAGCTTTGGTCCTTGGGGAAGGGTGGATGAGAAGAATCTAAGATTTCGATTTCACTATAATGCTAGTTAATACCCTACGAATTGTTTATATCCTAATCTCTATATTTATGCGCTCGTAGAGATCCTAACTAGGTACTCGTGTTAACCCTGTAGAAGTGCACCGGTGTGCTTCCCCCTTGGGCATCTAATGATATTAAGTAGAGTACGCAACTAGAGAACTCCGTTAAAGGTAACTATTTGTCACTAAGGTCCCTCGGTCATACATCTCTAGGTTACACTAAACACTTCCAACCCCAAGATAGGGAGAACTCATTAAGTTGTGTTAGCTAATATCTTGTAAGGGATTGACCCCCATTTTGAGGCAAAGCTCGAGATGTCTAGTTGAATGTAGCCTCGACACGAAGGGTCCCCGGTCATATGATCTCGGACACTCCCTCTACGTGACGACCAATCTCTCACAACTACATGTATTCGTTATTCACACATTTTAACAAACACATTCAAGGCATGATATGTCACTCCCCTAGGGTCGATGCTTGCTTGAAAACGAGCAACATCTCTCACAAAAAAAAGGCTCAGCTAACATGACTGGTTGTTAAGGTTAAAAGGAATTTAGATATCTCCATAATAGTATGATATTGTACATTTTGGGCCAAAACCCTCATAGTTTTGCTCTTGGACTCTACCCAAAATGTCTCATACCAATGGAGATATTTTTCCCTTATAAGCCTATGATCTTTTACATGTGTTTTTAATATGGGATTATGTTTACAACTTTGCAACCCCAACAATCCCCCTCCCCCTCACACAAAGGACCACATGCTCCCCTCAAGCGGAAAGCCTTTCCATTTGATGTCCAATCTTCAACCCACTAGGACTTTCTGCCCCTCGATCCACCTGACCTACTAGGATTTCACTGCCTAGCCGCAACTATGACTTCTCTACCTGGTGTCTGGTCATCTTGATCAAGATACGAAGCCACACTTCCTTTTTTAAGACTTAACCCACATAATTAGATCGGGATCATGGCTTTAGCTCGTGCTTTTTCGGGTTAGTCCAATAAAGAGAAACCTGACTCTGATACTAATTGTTAGGGTTAAAAGGAAATTATATATCTACACAATGGTATGATATTGTCCACTTTGGTCTAAGCCCTCATAGTTTTACTCTTGGACTCTACCCAAAAGGCGTCATGCCAATAGAGATATCATTCCCTTATAAGCCTATGATCTTTCCCATGTGTTTTCAATATAGAACTATGTTTGCAACCTTGAAACCCAACACTAGCAACTCACCCATAAGGTAAACTCCACAACCACGCAGTATATGAGATAGTAAGGAAAGAAAACACTTATCCCAATTAAAACTCAAATCTAATGATAAATATACCAAGTCCATATACACATGAATATAACTCCACTCAATAACTAAACATAAATCTACTGGAATAATAAATATCCTCTAATAAACAAAATACGGAAATAAAGAAAATGCAAAAATAAAAAAGTGGAAAAATTTGACAATGCTCGACATCATGGGACTGACAACTGAATCTTCTCCTGGCTCCAGGTAATGCGTCTACCAACTACCTGAAATAGAATTACATGCAATGGGTGATGAGTCCGAGCGGACTCTACGGGTAATCAGATAGATAAACACATGACATATAAAAAGATATAACAAGCAAGTAGAAGTAACAATATACAGTCTCTGACACAGAATATCATATATTCATGTGTAAACTGAATGAAAGTACAATAATAAATCATACATGTATATTAATCAAATGCAACAATCATATTTTACACTATTGCAGCAACCACAAGAAAAATGCAAGATGCAATAAATGAACATGATGCAATGACATGTGACATGTGTCACCCCTAACGTCAGTCAAATCGCTATCACATCACATCTGTGAGGCCGAGTGGGTAGTGTTGTGACAACTGTATGTACTCCAATAACTACCACTACTATAAGTGGTTGAGTGGATAAGATGTTAGGGAGCCAACTACTCCAAAACCCCAAGAAAAGGGAGAGCCACCAATAGCTCTACTATCCCTCATAAACAATGGAGATGGTGTCAACTACTCACCTTTAACCCCAACATCCACCACCTTGAGTTATGAGTGGTCGAGTGTGGCAGAATAGGACGGCTGCTCGTACTCTAACAACTACTAGTACCCCTAAGTGGTTTAGTAGGAAAAGACTATATGACTGATGACGGGTTTAACCATGAGGAAGTCGATGTTCGCTAGCATACACTATTCAAATATGGTGCATGTTACTAATATGCATAATCAACCAGGCCACAACTATGCAACAATGTGAAAAATAAATACCAGAATTGATAAACATGCAACTGATCTACTGGGTAGCGTATATCTAGTGTCAACCAAACTCTAGTTGTGTTTAATGATCATTTCTAAGTACTCGCATACAAGCGGTACTTTACAAATCAGGAAACCAACAGGTGAGACTGTATAGACATAAATTTTGATTAGCTCAATGATCAAGCAACAAAAGTATCAAAGGATGATATTAAAAAGAACAAAGATAAGATAAAGCAACCTACTTGAAAATAAAACAAGTCATACATTTATGTTCAATAAACTACATATACAAAGAAGAAGTGTCCACCTTAAATGTAGAACATATCCAAGTAACGCTCACGTTTAAGTGCTCGTACCAAATCAGAGTTCTGCACTAAAAACATAATTTAGCTATTTATAAAGTTAATTACATAATTAGCTATACTATAATTAAACAAAATTTAAAACAAATCCTAATTACCATATTTATTTAATTAAATTAAATTTACGATGAGTTACTTCTTAACTAGGTTTAAAAACTCAAAATTTTAAACCCCAAGAAATTAACACAAATACGACACCAATTATACTACATAGACTAACCCCATCCAAAAATGATTCATCCGGCATCACCCCTGATCAAAACTCTTCCACCTACTAATCCAATAGGGGATTACACGACACATGTAACAAGAAACAAGAATTTGACCGAAATGTACATTCCAATCAACAAGATTCAAAGATCAATAATTCTAATCGACACATAGCTACATTCAAAACGATCTTCTCTTATCTAATACCAAATCCAATCAGAAATCAAACCTAAACATTCCAAGTTAACAAATCTATCCTACAACATCAGTAGATCATCTAAAAATTTATAAGAATTGAACACAAGAATCGAAACACCGCTTATGACGATTGTAGCACCATTGCCACTGAAGATCTCCATGGTGATTGTATTTTTTTTAGTCACAATAACTTTTCTATTGCATGGTTCCTGATAACAAACTTGATTACTATCATAAGCAAAGTGAAAAATTGAGAGCAGAAGCAGTAGCTTTACTTGGGTTAAGAGTAGAGTTGGAAACCTTGCGTTGAAGGCATGTAGCGAACTGGAACTTATGGGTGAACGTGATGAAAAGGTATGAAGTCTCAATCACCTTTGATCAAAATCATGGAAATAATATCATGGAAAAGGGGGTTGTTATGGCAGTGGGTTTGCGAGAGAAAGAGCAAGAAGAAGGGAAATCGTGAGGATGCAGAAAATGAACTACTCACAATCGGGACGGGGGTGCTCAGTGATGAGAAGGGAAGATAGGGTTTAATAAGTTATAGTCACTTTTACAAAAAGCCCCTCTATAGTTATCCAACTTACACCCTTAAGTTTCAATTTTAATCAATCTAGCCCTCCAAATTTTTGATATTTAATATTCTCCTCCACTAATAAAATTTTGTCTCCAAATTTCGCTATTTAATCGTAACAGGTACTAATAACATAATCGTAATAGATACTAACAACCCACATACAGTAAAAAATACGAGACGAAACCCGACTATACGTACCTCAAGTAAATAGATGAGGATAGAGAGCTTTGATTGTATCCTCGAGCTCCCAATCGCCTCCTCATCAGAGTGGTGCTGCCAACCGACTTTGACGAGCTGGATTATCTTGTTCAGTAATCGATGATGCTCCTTATGTCCCAATATCCACATAGGTATCTCCACATAGGTCGCGTCTAGTTGGAGTGTGATTGGCACTTCCAACAAGACATGTGCAGGATCTGATACATATTTCCTTATCATGGAAACATGAAACACATCGTGAACTCCAGCGAGAGATAGCGGTAATACCAGACCATAAGCTACTGCTCCAATCCTCTCTAAAATTGAAAAGGTCTAATATATCGCGGAGCTAGCTTACCTCTCAATCCAAATCTCTTCACCCTTTTCGTAGGTGATACTTGTAAGAATGCGTGGTTGTTCACGGATAACTCCAAAGGTCTCCATCTCCGATTTGCATAACTCTTCTGGCGATCCTAAGCCTCTGATATCCGACATTTGATAGTATAGACTAACTCTGCATTACGCTGAATACTCTGAGATCCTAGTAACTGAGATTCCCCAATCTCCCCCAAAGGGTGGGTGTCTTGCAAACTTTGCTATACAACGTTTCGAACAATGCCATCTGGATAGCCGAATGATAGTTATTATTGCAGGCAAACTCAACTATGTGCAGGTGATCCTCCCAGTTGTCTCCAAAGTCCTTAACACAGGACCTCAGCACATCCTCTAGCGTATGAATAGTACGCTCTGCCTGTTCGTTCGTTTGCAGATGAAAGGTTGTATTGAACCGGAGCTCTGTACCCATGGCCTACCGTAAACTCTGCCAAAACCATGAAGTGAAATATAGGTCTCTGTCTGATATGATACTCAGAGGGAGACTGTGTAATTTGAAAATCTCTTGACAGTACAACTCTACTAGTTTGTCTAGTGAATCCATCCTCCAAATCCCTCAGAAATGCTCAGATTTGGTTAATCGATCAACAAACACCCAAATCGCGTCGTGTCCTCTCCGGGTTCTCGGTATTCCAACGACAATGTACATGGTGATATGCTCCCATTTCTACTCAAGAATAGAGATCTTCTGGAGTAATTTAGCAGGTCTCTGATGCTCGACCTTCGTCTGCTAGCACACTAGACATCTAGCTATAAAGTCCGCAATGTCTTTCTTCATACCGTTCTACCAATGGGAATATTTCAAATCTCGGTACATACACGTCCCGCCAAGATATATCGCAAACTATGATCGATGAGTCTCCTAAAACAACTCCTCCAAGACCGGATGTAACTGAGGTACGCACAATCTCCCTCGGAAAGATAAAATACCCTTGTCATCTCATATAAAGTCAGTCTACTGCTTTGAGGTTACTCGGCTACTTAGGAATTATAGATGCTGATTACTGACTTGAGCCTCTTTGATCCTCGTCCTGATCGAAGACTGAGCAATCATAGTTACCAATAACCCTTCTTCTATATAAGAAGAAGTAATCCCTTACAGAGGGGCAAACGATCCTTGATCTCTACTTGGGATAGTATTGTTTTTGGTGTGAAGTAATAGAATCCACACTAGCCTTCTAGTCTTCTTGCCAAATTAGAACCTGTTCTTTTGCTAATACTTGATTTGCATAATACCAACAACCCCTTATACGGGCATGAGACTCACGAGGTTTGCTTTTATAAGTTCGGGACCGTCTGATGTCATACTTCTTTTGTGAATTTTTGTAGTAGCCAGGATAGCTTTCCTATCTTTGACGCAAGCTTTGAAAAATCATTCATATATTGGACAATGTTTTTAAGCCCTTCCTACCCTGCAGATGCTGAAAAGACTGTAGAGCAGTAATGTTTTGGTAATTAATTGAAATGTATAGTTTTTTTTTAAAAAATATTTTATATAGGTTGTAAATTAGTTAAACGTTCGTAAGCAATATTGATTTTTCGCTTGGTGAATAGTTGATGTAGATTTTTTTTAATTAAATGAACAGTTTGAAAAATGTTATACTGTCATATTAGCAATTTTCTCATGATTATCTTATGCCAATGAGAGGGATTATAATAGAAATTTAAATTGATAAATATATGAGTGGGAATCTACCAAGATGATAAAATCCTTTATCGAAATTTCGACCCTCAAGACCACTACCGTCATTATCCTATTACTTACCATCTGAAATAACCTTAGTCCAAATCAACAGATTTGCAAAAAAAAATAATGAACCAGGCAGCAGACAAATTGAACTTGAGATGATCAATTTGATCCTACGAAAGTTTTCCATCGGTCACTAGGATAAATCAGAAAGTGCTCACAGTGGATAGTCTAAAAGTCCAGCGTCCCAGGGTTCAACAGATTTGAAGAATATGTTTTCAGTGGTTAATATTCATTAATAAAGATTATGAACAATATCTATGAATATTTATCAAACTTATAAATAGAGAATTTTTAAAATGAATATGATCTCGTCCTAGCTCGCATGGCGTTCGGTCTCCTCAGGCTCAGTCAAACTCACCATATACAGGAGGACGGGTTCGGTTGGTAGGGTAGGGCTACCTGGGTTCACTCGACCCGGGATGCTCGACCCAGCGGTAGACAAGACGTACCTCGACTCGAGTTCCAGAATAAGACGACGAGAGGTAGACCCCGTCTGACACTCGAGACACCTGCTACTATAGTTCATAACACAGAGTCCCGACCGCCGAGCCTAGAACCACCTGGTCACACCCTGCCGAGTCCCAGTCGGCATTCTCCCAGCAACTTAAACAGGCGACTCGGGACTGGATGAACCGATCGCATCCGAGCGCTCCCTGACTCAGGGAGTGCCTCGTGTCTCTCAGATACTACTCAAACAACTCGGCTTCACTCGGGACAGCCAGCCGGCAATCCGCCTCAGGATCTATCCCGTTTCCTTATGATACCTGCCCCTGGCATTGTACCAGCAACCGTGGTACGGGGTCGGCACAGACCTTACCTAGTTATAATGCACGTCACGGATACCCTGTTGACTTCGTACTTTTTTAGCATAATCGGACACCTCGCGCCACGCCACCCCTCATCTGTGTCAAGGTGAGCGACGCTAATCGACGCCATCTTATGAGCTGACAACACCCACGCCCCTGTCTCGCTCGGGTACAGGAGAATGGTTGACGCAAACAAGAGTTGTCAGCTCCCTCGGCTATATAAGCCCCTCTCCGCTTCATTCTGCAGGTATACGCGGGTGTGCTTTCGTGCACCGTTTCATTGCATTACTCTATTCTTGCGGATACTGACTTGACCGTCGGAGGGCATTGCCGGGGACTTTTCCTGACGGGTTTTCTAACGGTCATTTTCTCGTAGGGTGGAGCCAGCATCAGCAGCTCGTAGCACTCGGGGGGATCACGTAGCTCTTGGGATTTCACCTCACTTCGCGACAGGATCAAATTTGATACTAGAAGGAGGGACTTTCTGCCTGATTGGGAGTGCACGATGGAATATCCCAACCGAGTAATGGTGGCTGTTACGCCCGAGGAGTACGAGCTCTTAATGGCCGCTTGGGCTCAGAAAACCCCTCAAAGGCCTTCGCAGGTCGATAGCCCGGCGACCCGATTCCCTGAGCCGTCCGCGCCCGACCACTCAGGAGGTCGAGGGAAAGCTGCCCGACCCGAAGGGGGCTCGATCCCCTTTTCTACCGCACTCTACCATGATCAGGATGACGAGGCTGATTCGATGCTAGCTGAGGCATCTGCATCCAACCAGATGCACCGACCGCAACCAGATAAGGGGAAGGCCCTAGCCGACTCGCCTTTGGCTACCCCGGTACGTAGCCCCTTCTCCTCTTGGATCCTGGAGGACCCAGTCCCCAAGCATCTCAGGTTCTTCAGCATAGCTGAGTATGCTGGGACGACGGATCCCGAGGAGCATTTGATGAAGTTCGAGAGTGTGGCCCTGCTGCACCAATATCCCGATGCTCTCGGGACCAGCTCAAAGGTGGTTCGACCGACTCCCCGACGGGTCTGTGTCAAGCTTTGAAGAGCTTAGGAGGATATTCCTCCAACACTTCGCTAGCAGTCGGAGGCACCACAAGACGAGCCTCAATCTGTTTGCCCTAAAGCAGGGCCCGAAGAAGTCTCTCCGAGCCTACATTAAGAGGTTCAATGGAGTGACCCTAGATGTGCCGACAACCACACCCGAGGTGCTGATTAGCGCCTTCTCCCAGGACTATAGGAGGGAGACTTCTTCCGCTCACTGATACAGAAGCCGCCCAAGGACTTTGACAGCCTGCTAGGAAAGGTTGTCAAGTATATTAACGTGGAGGAAGCACAGGCCGCTCGGAAGAAGGAGTTGGTCAATGCGCATACCCCGAGCCCCGCTCCAAATAGCCGATCCCCGGGCGGACCCATCCGCAGTTTGAGGGGGGTAATCGATCGAGTGGGAATGGAGCGCAAGAACGTGCAGCAAGTGGCCGCAAAAAACCAGCAACCGCCCCAGCAAGTGGCCTACAATGTGATCCTAGGTCGACCCTCACTTAAAGGGTTAGAGAGCCTCCTTAGGCATTTGTTGGGTCAAGCCCAAGAGCTTGACCGCACTGGGAGGTAGGTTGGGGGATAGGTGTCCACCCTGCTTTAGCTAATCAAAAATATTGAGCATCTGATGCTTCGGGCGCAGCCTCTCAGACACCTGCCGGTTCAACTCCAGAGAGTTGATATACTCAACTCTCCGAGCATCCCACCGAGCCACCTCCCCCCGCCTTATAGGTCCGGAGTTTCTCAAGCTCCGACCGGGCTGCCTCCAACTCTGACTGGGTAGCCTCCCAAGCAGACCGCTGCCCCTTGAGCTGGCTGAGCTCCTCCGACCGGGCGTTCAACTCCCCGTCTTGTGTAGTCAGCTGGGCTGCCAAGGTCTCCGTCTTCTCCGCTTGGACCGCCAGCTCTTGCTCCTTGGCGGTTAGATCGGCGCGCAGAGTCGAGGCCGACTGGGACACCTCCAGGAGCTCTGCCTTGACTTTCGCCAGCTCGTCACTAGCATGACCCTCAAGAACCCAGGCCTTGCACTCCGTGTACTCCAGGTTGGAGACTCAGTGCTATGTCTGGGCGGCCGCCGTATCAGCAGAGTCGAGCTCCGTATGGGTGGCCTCGAGTCGGTCCTCCGAGCGAGCCAGACGCTCTTGCAGGGCCAAATTCTCGGCCCGCAGACCGCTTAGGGTCTCCTCGTTGGAGACCAGTTGTGCATGCCGGAGCTGAGTCTCCAGCCTCTCCACCTAGCACTCCGCTTGGTGTCGAGCCTGGGTGTGGGATAGAAAGGACACGACCAAGCTATAAGGCGAGCCAAAAAGATGCAAACAATAAACAGATCTTAGTCTAAAATTAAGAATAAGCAAAAGGAGAAACACTAGACAAACATACCTGACTGGCCTCAGAGAGGAAGGCGTTGGCTCTGCTGGTCGGGCCATGAAAGCTCGCGTCCCGGAGGCCATGATAGAAGTGTTCGCCCAGGGGACCGTACAAATGGACCTCCTGGGCCCTCTCGGTCAGCTTGTCGGTCGACCTCTCGTAGCCCATGGCAGAAACAACATGAGACAACATGACCAAGTGAAGCGGTCGGTTACTCGATTCTTCAATAGGCGGGGGAATGGGGTCCCCCTGGGGTGGCAACACCGGAGCGATTGAAGTGCCCGCCCGAACCGGAGTCGGGGTCGGGGCTGAGTGTTGGGCCGCCACCTTCTTCTTCTTCTTCTTCATCGGTCAGGAACTTGTGGAGATTCCGGCTGTGGGGACTGTCGGAGGTGCGACCTCCGAGTCATTCGATCTATCACATCGATGCCTTGTGACCAGAGGCTGGTCATCCACCTCTATATGCTCAGGGTCGGCAGGCATCGTAGCTCTATCGCCCGACGGCAGGGGGGGGACGCTGGCAGGAGTCACAGCGGGCGGAGCTGCTTCTCATTGGGCCAGCTGCTCACCGACCCGAGACTCCAATTCAGCGTCGTCCAGGCCGAACCCCCCTCCTCTAGAGCGGCTGCCAGCATTATATTTGCTACAAAATGAAAAAAAGGTTTAGTTAGCTATGAACATTCGAAAGACATAATGAAAAGCTTACCGAGCGATTGGGGTCGGCGGAATGACACTTGGCTAAGGCCGAACATGTACAAAATGTCCTCACTCAGCAGATGAACACCGTGGAAATGTCGGCCGCCAATTTTAGATAGGGCCGATCGATAGGAGGGAAGGGTTCGGTAATTTTTGGGGAGAGGGGGAGATGAAGGCAAGTTAGAGATCTAGGTGGTTGGCCAACTCGGGGTCGGGGTGCTGTTAACAAAAAAGAAGCATTCCTTCCAACCCTTATTCGAGGTTGGAAGCTTCGCCAGGAAGGAGGTTTTGGCTCGGGCTTGAAAGAAGAAGTCACCCGACTCTTGTTTCTTGGGATAGAAGAAATAGTAAAAGATTTCAGGCTAGAGGGGAATTTTGTACAAGGAAAAGACGACACTAACCCACAGATCAGTCGGATGGCATTCGGGGCTAATTGAGACAAAGGTATCCGAAAGAAGCGATAAACAGAGGAGATAAAGGGGTGGATCGGGAAATGCAGCCCAACCTGCAGATGGTTCCGAGAGATAGTGATGTAGCTGAGGGGGGGGGGGGGGGTGGGGGAGGTCTCAGGTCAGTTGGTCGGGCCGGGTAAGTGAAGAAGGTAGTTTGAGGAAATACGGTAGTCGGCTTGGATTTGCTCGAGGTCATGATGGTCGAGCTCGAATACCATGGTAGAATACCAAGGGTTCGAGTGAGAAGAGATGGAAGCCATAAAGAGTAAGGAGAAGAAGACTGACCGAGTAAGAAAGATGCTCGCCTAAGAAGATGACTGGGGAACGAGCGCCGTTGGGAGTTGGCGGAACCCTAGCAGAGCGAAGCACCGACATCAATTCAGCATCGGAAGTGAAAAGTGATGGTAAAAAGGCGAAGGATAAAGGCCCATTTATAGGGCCGAGAGAGCAACACCGACTGTCCGATGACGATCCAGATGAAAGGCGGGAAAGGATCTGGGTCGTCCAACCAAACTCGAGGCAATTCCCGAGGCTCGGCGTCACACGCGTGTGCCACCCATTTGTTGCGTCGGGCGGCGATCGCTTCGTCGCCCAGAAACCAATAGCCAACAGACACGTGGCTATGCCGTTAACACGGCAATTAAAGAGGGAGACTCGAATTAGCTCGGCGAGAGTCGAGGACAAGACATATAAGACAGGTAGAGGAGGCAGGGTTGGCGCCCCGGGGGGGGGGGGGGCATGGGCCGTAGGTTACGCAGATCAGTCGGGCCAACGCTCGCTCGGGGGTGCTAGGTCCATTCTAAACTAGTGGTCCAGTCAGTCGGACTTAATGCCTCCTTCGACTAGACTCGAAGGGGATGCTTATGATCCCGGCCAAGCTAGCATGCCGCTCGGTCGGCTAGCCTTGCACCACCTATGGCTCAGTCGGACTCACCATATACAGGAGGACGGGTCCGGTTGACAGGGTAGGGATACCTGGGTTCACTCGGCCCAGGACGCTTGACCCAATGGTAGACAAGACGTACCTCGACCCGAGTTTCAGAATAAGACGACGAGGGCAGACCCCGTCAGACACCCGAGACACCTGCTACTATAGTTCACAGCACAGAGTCCCGACCGTCGAGCCTAGAACCACCTGGTCACACCCCGCCGAGTCCCAATCGGCATTCTCCCAGTAAATTAAGCAGGCGACTCGGGATTGGATGAACCGATCGCATCCGAGCACTCCCTGACTCGGGGAGTGCCTCGTGTCTCTTAGATACTACTCGAACAACTCGGCTTCACTTGGGACGACCAGCTGGCGATCCGCCTCAGGATCTGTTCCGTTTCCTTATGATACCTGCCCCTGGCATTGTACTAGCAACCGTGGTATAGGGGTTGGCGCAGACCTTACCTAGTTATAACACACGTTGCGGATACCCCGCTGACTTCGTACTTTTCTGGCATAATCGGACACCTCGCGCGACGCCACCCCTCATCTGTGTTAGGGTGAGCGGCGCCGATCGGCGCCATCTTATGAGCTGACAACACCCACACCCTATCTCGTTCGGGTACAGGAGGATGGTTGACGCAGACAGGAGTTGTCAACTCCCTCGGCTATATAAGCCCCTCTCCACTTCATTCCGTAGGTACGCGCAATTGTGTTTTCGTCCACCGTTTCATTGCTTTACTCTGTTCTTGCGGATACTGACTTGATTGTCGGCGGACATTACCGGGGACTTTTCCCGACGGATTTGCTAACGGTCATTTTCTCACAGGGCGGAGCCAACATCAGCAGCTCGTAGCACTCGGGGGACCATGTAGCTCTTGAGATTCCACCTCACTTCGCGACAGGATCATAATAAATATAATACCAAATCATCGATGAACTAAATAAATTTAAAAAATATAAATTATTAAATAATTGAGAGTGGGATAACATCAAAATAAATCTCTAATTAAATTTGAACTAAACACAATTTCATAATTTTTTTTTAAAATATCCTTAAATAACAATGATTTTAATAACTTAGTTATTATCTCATCAAATACATTTTAACAATACAAAATTTAGTTCGTCTTAGCTGAACATTTATTATGCGAATCGGTGATAATATTATTAATCGGATGTGTGTATGTGTGGGAGTGGTGGCAAATCACGGGGAGTGGTGGCAAATCACGGGCTGGCCACTCTTCTTCAATAGTTTCACGAGCTATGTTTTTTTCTTTGTAATTGCAACCAAGTGGGTGGTCGCATTAAATTGAGAATTACATTAATTGAGTGTCTCATGGAACAAGGGCAATTGCGAAGAAAAGGACTTCTTTGAAAAACCCTTTTTTTCTTGACTGGCCTATAAAAATTTTAGATTTTAACATATTCAAGATGACAAAAGACAATTCGTTCACTCTCAGAGCGTCCGTTAACCCGTCTCAGGGCTAACACGAAGAAGGTAAATCACGGGAGATACTAGCCCGGATGTTGTGGCTAGCGCGTGGGAAGGATGAACATACTGGTTTTGTCAGGATTTGACCTCTAGATCTCTTGATGACGACACTCATGTGCTAACCATCAGTCCATCCCATGAGGATTCCAAGACCACATTCAAGACTACTCAGGTGGTAGCTCGGGGGCAATAGGGTCAACATTGGAATTTATTGAGAGTGAGAGAGAGACAGAAAAAAAAATGTAAAAACAGATGAAGCAATCTAGGGTGATGATATTGGTGTCGGGCTGCTTCCAAGGTGATGGTGTCAACGTCGACGATCATAGCTCTTAGCCGGGATAAATCACTCGGGCCGGCTTAATGTGATTAGTCTTGAGATAGACGATCCGATCTCATATTTTACCCATCAAATAAATCCAGAGTCAGTCCGCAACTTGGCGACCCAGCACACTAAGATTTCGAGCATCACAACAGACATCTGATAAGCACATTGTTGGAGAATCGAACCTTGATGCCTAGCTCCAACCATCGTGCCTCTGACCATCTGTGTGGGATGGACCTAGTCAAGTGAGATAGACAATTAGGTCGAATTTGATTGGGTTGACTGGATCAAACAACTTCGGATATGCAAGCCATCCAACCCAAGACGAACGAGCCAGGCAACTCGGGTTTGAATATGTCGATAACCCAAGATGAGTAGGATATCTAGATAGGGCCATTTATGCACCATGAGTGGAGCCCATGCAAGTCTAGCTAGGGATGCATATCGAGTAGATTGATTAAATCAACCATAACATACGACATAGTTAGGTCATCTTCGCATAGAGTGACATTCATCGTAGTAGCATTCTTCCTTTGGAGAGGGAAGGTACTTTATCAATTCACTTACATGTTTAACTTTCAAGCAATCCTCAGCAAATTAACCTTAGAGAATGTTTAAATTCAGGCAAACCTCCCTAGAAAGTCACTTGTCACTTTAGGATACAAGACACAGCATTCTCTATTTGGCCGTCAACATTAGCCAGTTTATATTCTTCTTAAAATTCTGATAACAAATTTGATTCCTCCTCCATGGTATTTGTTGCTTAGTCAAGAAGACAGGCTTTGCCGGCGTGTTTTTAAGGCTTCAGGAATTATGTTCTACATGTAGAAACAACTAAATATCCACAAGCAAAATACCAGATCACTGACAAAACTATGTTCCTCTATTAACACAATTTGAAACAAAAGGAAACAATTAGGTAGAATCAAAAACTAACTAAAGCAAGCTGATTAGCTACCCATCAAATGATCACCACATTGACCTTTCAGAATTAGCAGGTGGTGTCACCTTGGCTGACATGCATGAACTTAAA
The DNA here is from genome assembly GCA_024364735.1 of Boesenbergia rotunda. NCBI lineage: Eukaryota > Viridiplantae > Streptophyta > Magnoliopsida > Zingiberales > Zingiberaceae > Boesenbergia > Boesenbergia rotunda. Next base: position 181,327 of record JAGFNQ010002015.1, on the reverse strand, counting down.
GCCTCCTCTCTCGCCGACCGGTGTTCCTGTCAGGTGTGCATGAGTTCAGTTAGATATTCGGACTCAGTTATAGATTAGCAACTTGAAAACTAGCACTTATTTCTGAAAATACACGTTGTTTAGTACTTGGATGGTTGTTGACTTGTTTTACAGGCATAATTGCCGTTGGCAAACTTGAAAACATAAAAAGGGAACCATTGCTTCCTTTAGAAAGCATAAAGTTAAGCAATTCATTGAGTAGGCTTATTTATTCCAGACCAAGATAAGATTGGTAGCATTTAAAAAAAATTAAGCAGATAAGATTGATAGCATTTAAAAAAAAATAAGCAGTAATTGTATTTTTCAGCATCAGATTTATGTACTGGTTTCTTTCATCTTGAATTCAGGGAAAAATATATCTAGATAAACATGATCCCTTCTAAATTTGGAAACAAACCTAATCCTTCAGTCCAGTAAAAAATGACAGTATGATTGCTTATTTAGACAACTATCAAGATTACTTTTGACGGAAAGTGATACATCCTAATAAGGTGTTTTGGTAGTCTATGAAACAAGTAGTAGATCCATTTGCATATTGCTCAGTTATCAGTAACAACCTAGATGCAGTATACATAGAAGTTGGGATAATCTTACTATGCGAAAGGGGAATTCATCTCCTTCAAGCATGTGTATGATTTGCCCCATCTTGGGACGCTTTTGAGCGTCCATGTCTATACAGCGAAGGCAAATCAACAATACTCTCTTCAAGGCTCTTGTTGATGGCTTAACCTCAATTGACGGATCAAGCACTTCTTCGTCATGCTTTCTTTGTACAGTACGCTTAAACCATTCAACCATGTTTACCTACTCACAGATTAACCACTTATACAAGAGCACAATATGAGAAAAACATGAAAAGTCTATTTAAACCAACCTCTCCTACTGGTCTGCTGTAATCTACTGGACTTCTTCCAGAGATTATTTCCATTAGGAGAACACCAAAACTGTATACATCACTGCTCTCGTTAAGCATACCAGTGCATGCATATTCAGGAGCAACATAGCTGCGCAATTGTTCACAAAAGTGGCAAAATACAAGTAAATCATCAGAATACAAGACAACATATTATCTGAAGTGTGTGTAGATATGAGACAATATGAGACATGTTTACTTGAGGTAATAGCAAATTGAGGCTTAGAAATAAGAAAAACATGCATGTTTGAACTTTGAAGTGTCAATGGATAGGACTTACCCAAATGTTCCCATTACTCGGGTTGTTACATAGCTTGAACCAGAGCCCAAGACCTTCGCCAATCCAAAGTCTGACACTTTCGGATACCATTGCTTGTTTAGAAGAATGTTACTTGATTTGATATCTCGATGCACAACTTTAGGCTCCAACCCTTCATGCAAGTATGCTATGCTGCAATTCAATAACCATAATAGGAAGACCATAAAAAAGATCAGACTTTGGACAACTTGCACATTAAAAAGCTAGTGGATTTAGTTTCTTTAATTAAATAATCAGAATCAGTTCTTTTGACTCCATAGTTAAATGAACAAAGAACGGAAGTACTGACCCTTTTGCTGTTCCAATGGCAATTTTCATTCTGATATCCCAGGTTAATGGACTAATTGGTCCAACATCACCATGTAACCACTGCTCCAAAGTGCCATTGTCAATATATTCATAGACAAGCATCCTGAGCCAAAATAGAATTTTGACATGCAGATGAGTAACCAACAAGATAATGGGCTTTACTGAATACAAAATGCTTTATTTCTTTTGATAGGGTTGGTCACCTTTTAGCACCTTCAGCACAATATCCAATGAGTCCAACAAGGTTCTTATGCCTTACTTTTCCAATGGCTTCAACTTCCACCTTGAATTCCTTTTCTGCTTGTCCCCTGTGGTACAAGTTTCCATCATAGAGAATTAAGCATCAGCACGAAACAGTAGCATCTGAAATAGGAATTTCCCTAAACATGTAACGCCCAAATAGTATAACAAATCTACTATTCTTATAGCATCATCAGTATCATTATTTGTTCAACAAGAAGCATAAACCCATAAAAGAACTTAAGAAATATAACCAAGTTTGATGACATTTCTTCTTCATTTCAGTAAATGGAAACATGGTTACTAGTTGCGGGTGAAAACATCTGTGACTTGTTATTTGTAATTAAGTTGGCATGCCCCATTCAGCAATATAACTGCAGTAATGGTAAAATAGTTTCACAGATAATTAAAATTAGAAAAGGGGAAAACCTATCAGGCCAGTCAAGTAGAGAACAAAAAGAATCTAAGAAAGCAAAAGAAAAAACAAATTTGCAACACGGACAAATCTAAGTATGTTTGCCAGATTTTGTTACCGCACAAAATTGCAACAAAACAGCATCCTAATTGGTCGAAAAGTAAATCATCAAATCTCTAAGATCACACTGACAAGGGAGGGAAAAAATTATCAAAATAATGAAAAACACAACTTTTGACCAGATGGGGGATGACATAAAGCTGACTTCAACTAAGTGAACCTATATTTAGACATGCTTTGAACCCTAGACACCGAACATCACTAAACGCCGAGGAAAAACTTTTACTATAAACAAATACATTAGCACAGATCGGAATGACGGTTGTGTCATTCATCAAAATCATCCCAGATATATAAGGCTGTTTTTGAAGGTCAAACAAGGCAAATTGAGGTCCACTAATCGAACCACATCGAAGCTTACTAACGTCACACAGCACATTTTTCTGCTTCCCACAACAGAAATCACGGCATGATTCCAAAACGCAATGTTAAAAGCAGAAGAGTGAAAGGAACGTGAATGATCTGGACTAGTTAAGAGTAGCTTCCAACTCACTTATTGTTTAGGAGATTTTTGACGGCGACAATGGAGAGATCCGGCAAAACACCACGGTAAACAATCCCATAACCCCCTTCTCCAATCACATTCTCGGAGATGAACCCCCCGGTTGCCGCCTCCAGCTCCGCCAGCGTGTACCACCGCCCCCATCCTATGTTCTCCATCTTCTTCTCCTTCTCCAGTGACACCGACGAGGAGGCGGAGGACAAAGAAGACGAACCTTCAGACGGATTCACGATGGCAGCCACCTTCTTGGCCTCCTCCTCGCCCTTAGCATTTCTAACTGGGGAGATCTCCACGATCTCCTTGGTGGAGGTCGGAATGAGAGGAGAAAAGCGGCGGTTGGCGCGGGAGCGGCTGCAGGATCGGAGGGAGAAGAAGAGGAGAGCAAAGACAAGGGCGGCCGCGGATATGGCGAGGAGGGCGTAGAGGGGGAGGCCAAGCAGCGGCGTAGTGGAGGCGAGGAATCCGCCGGAGGGATCCGCGTCTGCGCCCATCGCCGACGGAGCGTGGTCGCCTCCTCGGAGCGTGAGAACTAACCGTTAGGAAGAGAGAGAAAGGGTGAGAGTGGTTGTTATACCCGGAGCGTAGCGTAGAAGAGAGGAGGGAGAGCGTGAGAGTATTCAAAGCGGGTAGGCGACAAGGAGTAAATTGTATTCGGTAAAATGTGGGCCGGGAAACCGACGAGTGTGTGGGAACGGGTATTCCCCATCCGTCGGTGGGGACGAGGAAGCGTGCCGAGTGAGCTAGCTACCGTCTTCTCTACACATCACAAATTGTTTCTTACCTGTTCAACATACCCTCTTTCGCACCAGCAGCCTCGCCAGGCCCGAAAACAGTCACCCCCGCTTCCAGCTCTGAGGATCGAGGTAGGAAAAGCGGGTCCGAGACAAGAAGGAAAGCAGTCATGGGGGCATCATTGACGAATCCCACAGAAGCAGCAGGTAGAATAACGGGTAGATTAATAAATAGCGTTAAAGCATTTACGAGAGGGAACATAACAGTAGTTAACCTCGGAGGCCGAGCCGTGTCTAATCTACCAGTAATACCTGAGAGCACTCGTCTACGTACCTACCTTGTCACTGGAGGACTGGACAACCAGATGAGAGTAAACGTTGGGTATTGTTTACGAAATTGGTAGTTGAAGTAGAGCTGTTCACTGCACTTTACTCTGCTGCAAAGTTTGAAATTACTAGAATAGCCTCTGAGATCGAAGCATTTGAGGGTAAAAGGGTCATTCCAGATTAGATGAGATTGTAAAGTAAAACAAAAAGTGCGCGATGTCCTTTTACTTTGGGCTTCAGGAAAAGAAAGCAGGTCAATTGTTGAGATTCAAAAAGGAACGAGGGGGGTGTCGTAAATTTTGATGCATTTGTCTAGAATTGTTGCAAGCTATTGATTTGCTATCTTAAGTGACGTTTAGAATTGTCTTAGCTTTAGGCTAAATAGATGGTATGTGTGACTGTCTATTGGCTAGATCGAAAGTTTCAAAGGGCTAACTCAATGTGATGATGCATACTTTATCAGGAGTTCAAGTGTAGCCTGAAGCACTAAGAACTTGACGATAACAAGAGGGGAGAGCCATTGTCTAGTTTGTAAGAAGATCCATGGAGTTGGCCAAGCAAAGTGATGATTCCAACTTGATTGCGCTAGTGGTGACTTTCAAATTTGCATTAACACCTTGCTAATTGCTCATTCTCCGCATAAGAATTCGTTCAAGTATCGACATTTGGTTAGAATAATCATTCAACAGTTGTTGGTCTTTTCAGGATGTATAAGACCACATTGATGCATATAAGTAGAATGGTTAAAATGTTCATGGCCGTAGTGACATTGCGACTGAATATTAACATTGCAGATAGAGTAGTATATTTACATTGCACATATGTAAATGCGCAAATCTCCTTCCCCGCACATAAACACACCATTATTGAAACATTACAAACGCAAAACAAGCCTGATTTCAAAGTTTGAAATCCTAAAACAAAGACATGGTTTGTCTAGTGATCATGATGCTTCTTCTCAAATAGACCATCAGGACCTGGCAGCCAAATAGAATGAACAACATCAGCAAAAAAAGGAAGCCAAAGGTACACATGCATCAGACAAACGCAAAAAAGGAAGAAAGCCAATGTACTGTATCATTTTGCGGGGTTTTGAGAAATGTTCAAAACAAATAGAATCTAAACTGTAAGTGGTATGATCAAACAAATAATAGAACACAAGCACTTCGTCAGCAGCATGGTCGTGCATCGAATATTCAACTAATTATACATTCAAATTTCTCACCATGATGACAGACAACAACAAAAATTTCCATATTGTACAACTAATCCTGGACATTTGATCAGTACAAAATGAATACACGATCAATGTAGCCATGCTCACAAAGTACATGAGTTTTCTGTCCAGATCCAAACCGAGGTTCTAATTTAACCAAGTACCCAACGGGACTCTAAAAAGGAAAACATGAGATAAATAACATTTGGATGTGGTAAAAGAAAGAAGAATAAATCTCTAGCAATATCCTTCCTATATACTTCATGCAAGGTTATATCACTAGCAATATCCAAAACAACTAAATTATTTCTCAAATTAAATTAACTAGTTTTTTCTTTCATCTCACTCTATCCCTTGCACCTTCAAGCCTAATTGATTGAAGTCATCTAACTATATAAATATGTTGGTTTAGATGCCTCTCCTCTAAATTCATCTAACTATAGCATTGAAGTTGCTATAAAAAAATTATTACATAAAAACAGCTTGGATAGTCTGCCTTAGGTAATAATCCTATTAGTGTCTGATCAAGTGGGTGTGGTTGGAAGCAAAAGAAACCTGAGGTCAACACAAATAATAATAATAATAATAAAAAGATCAGCCATGACCAAGAAAACATGAAGTGATGGATTGTACCATCTAAAGATTTTTTACACCCCCAAGCTATGAAATACTGGGCAGTGTTTAAAAAATGGCAATTAACACAAGCAACAGAATGGCCAAAGTCATCTTACCACACACTGCTTAATCCAAGCTGTGTGAAAGTACCATCTGAACAGTATGTGCATCCACTTATGAAAAAACTAATTTGACAAATGAGAGCAGTATATAATCATTTAATAAAAGGGTTGGTAATCCACAAAACATTTGTCGAGTTTAGATCTTCTTAACATTGACAATATAATCTAATTTGATGAATAACTCAAACTACATTAAGTTGCATGCCTAAAATCATCCCAATGTTCACATACTTCAACAATAAATAAACCAACAAATAAGACTCCCAAAAAAATTATTTTCCATGTCAATTGTGTTCCCTCTGATCAGTGAATTATTTTTTATTAACGACATAATTAAACTTCAGTTGACATCCACAAGAATGCTAAAAATGCATGCAAACTTGCAAGGGCTGTACATTGAATATATACACACAAGATGGAAGATCAGCATGGGGATGAAAATGAAGGTTCTTCGGATAAATGGATGGACCTTAGAGTTACTCTTTTTCAATTTCTGGATTTGATATGCATAAGATTGCAATTGGTAAGTTATTTTAGTAAGTATTCCTTTTGTTCATGATAAATGATAATGTAAGTAAGTTCCTAGATTTCTGATAATAAAAGGCATGGTTAATGAGTGGCACACCCCAATATCATAGATTACAATTAAAATGATGGAACGGTCTAATTGCATGTCATGACAAACAAAAATGAGCGAGTATTCAGAAGGACATGAGAGGAAAAGAAAATCAATCAAAAAAAAAGTTCCCAATGCTAATCACGATTTATCATCTTATTTTGTTTATTTATACATTGTCTTGAACATCCCCTACATATATGCCTCTAAAACTTTTAAAAGAACTTTAATATGCAAGCTATAAAGATTTTAAAAAAATTAAAATTATATTTTAAACTAATTTCACAAGGGTATTGCCTTAATCCTGTCTGTATCTTAGACACCCCCGATGCTTTCTAGGATGTTATGTGTAAGTTATGAGCATTGCTAGGTGACTACCCTTCCGCTAAGTTATGCAAGACCTAGCATCTTGCTTTCAGAAAATTCTATTACCAATCAACCTTAAAATTTGCAGCACACCCATCAACCATCATGTATTATCTTTAACAAAATACTGAATGAGCAAGTCCCCAAAGAAGCAGGAATGAACGTGAAAGAAAATAGTACCAAAAATTTATAGAACAAATTTCTGTAACAGTACTTATAGAAATCTGCTTTGAAAGGAGCAAGGAAAAACAATCTTCGGAAAAGAAATCATGAAGAACATATATACATGCTAACAAGAAATAATAGATCATTGAACAATATAGAGAATGCTCATGGAGCATGTAGCACTTTAGGAGGATAACAATTAAAATCAACTTAAGTAATAGAGAAGAACAATGGGAGCAAAGTGAACCAACATGATTGGTCCATGAAAACTCTTCTTGAAAAAAACTAAATAAGTGTTTCCGACTAACTTTTTTAAATTTTTTATTACTAAATTATCCGCACATACAAGTCCAATTTGTAAATGCAACCATGACATGATAATCCAATCAGGTAAGAAGTTGAAACAAAAATATTATTAAATCAAAGACGTAAAAATTCTTAGAAAAAAAAGGAGAAATGATCCAAATCACAATTTCAATAAATATATCAATCACCAAAATAGACCCATAGATTAAAAACCGGTAAGGATAAAAACAAAGGAAAAAAAATTCAAACAGTAATCAAAGTAAGGATACAAACCCCAAGGGAATTCCTTGTTTCGAATGTGCAAATAAGGGTAAGCCTGCAGATGATGATATAAAGATCATAAATTAGATCACCATACAATTAGCATTGACATGAAGCGGAAAAATATGAAATACCGGGGGTTCTTCGTGATGAGGATGCCCCTGGAGAAATTATAGATCGTGAGGATAGTGCATGTAGCAATCCCAGCATAAGTTATCTTCTCCCACTTCGCAGCCTCGCCTGCAAAGATCAAATAAAAAGCAACCGATTTCAAAATCTAAGAATAGAAACAGCACCAAGAACCTAACGAGAAGAATTGAACGAAAAAGAACCAAAAAGAGGAAGATCAACCAACAAAGTCCTAAATGGTAGGAGGGAGGGCATTACGGTCGTCGTCATGTGCGGAAGCAGAGAAGCTCCGCTTAGCTGAGACCGTGACGTTGCCCTTCGCTCCTTGTCTAAGAAGCAAGGACGCAGATCGAAGGCCGATTCTCGCCATTGATGCCGCCATCGTCCCTCCCTCTGTCGCCAGAAAGCTCGATGGTTTTGCTTCTCGCCAGGTGAGCCGCCGGTTCAACTCATCCGAAAGAAAATTCTAGACTTGGCTTCATTTTCCATTTTACCTCTCAAACCTTTGTAAATTGTATGTTAACCCTTTTCAATTTGTCAAGTTGTATTATTTCACCCTCTAAATTTAATATCACCATGAATCAATACGGTGGCCGTAGAGAAAATTTTATTTTAACCCTTCATTATCTTTTTTATTATTAGTAGGCTTATGGATTTTAAACTTATCAAAATTTGGAATACAAAATATAATAATTTACTTAAGCACCTAGTTAAGTTTTCAAATGCTCAAAACACACATTCTATTTTTCAAATTATCAAACTATGCATAGTTTTTTTAAAAAAATACCCTTTCAAATGGTTGCTCAATCAGTGGCCACTTGTTCACGAGACATAGTAAAAATGATTAATTATTATCTCAGATATTTACAATTTAATCCAACTAAGTATATTTTATAAAAAAATTCAAATAGAGCATAATTCTGGGACGTTAGACTTCTGAATCGTCTACCGTGAGCACTTTCTAATTTATCCTAGCGGTCAGTAAGAAATTTTGATAGGATCAAATCGATCGTTTGAGAGTTAACGTTATTCAATTTCATTAATCCTTTTTTAATCCGTGGTCACTTGAACGGACAATTTAGACCGCCGAAATAGTAATCAGAAGCTAAGTTGATTGCAAAATCTCATGATCGAGTGGATAAAATTTTGTAGTCGGTTCATATATTTGAAAATCTACAAAGAAAATATGCATAATTTATTTTACTATGATATGAGTTCTTAATATTGGACAAGTAAAAAAGAGCTGAGTAGCTCACAAAATATTAAATAATATTTCTTAGTGTTTATGCAACTTGTGCCAACAATAATAATCTATTATAACAACCAATATACTACTCGAAGGAATATACTAGCATGAATAATTGAAAATCTTAAGATAACAAAAAATATTAGTAATTAATTCCTAATGAGATAATTGCCATTAACTTTGTGAAGTATAAAAATCTTATAAGTTTGCTATTTAAAGATTTTCTTAGAGATCAAGTAGATAACTCGTCTAAAGGAATGAGACTAAAACTTCAAAATTAGAATCAATAAGTATAAATTCAATCATGACATTGGAGATCTCATGGTCATAATTTTAAAAAGACTGTTTCAGTCAAATATTGATAGTCAACTAATGGACCGATGTACACGCTCTCTGAAAATCATCGATGAAGAGGATAAGAGGACCTAAAATGTATTTCAGGAGTGAGTTATAATAGCTTTGGGGAGGTATCCTAGCAGACGGTTAAGTTAATATTTGCTTAAGATACGAGACTAGAGAGGGAAGAAGAGGAAGAAAGAGAGAACATAGAAGCCGATAAGAGAGCCTCCTTTATATAGTTGTGTTGTCAAAAGAGTATCTCTACATTAGACATTGCATTCTCTTTCATCATTCTTGTATGAGCAATAAAGGGGTCATATCCGACTACCATTAGTTTCCTCTCCATTCACCAAGTGTCATGTGTTTGAAGGATGGTATCTAGGAGACCAAATCTGACAATCACTTGACCACCTCTCCATTCATTTAGTATCATATATTCTGAAATATTCATAGTCGTCGTTCGCATCTCCAAGAAAAAATGGTCTCATCAATGAGACGATTACGTTGCCTCCTTATCCACACGACCCTCACGCATTTTCAATGGACCCCATAGAATGTGGGTCCAAGCAAGGATGGATGAGGAACTGATGTTGATGTTGAGTGGCCTTGACGATAGACAAAGTCGGCAATCGAGGCCAAGACAGGAAGGATGTCGGTGATTGAGGCCAGATAGGAAGCATATTGGGATCTAAGATTGAGCTAGGGCAATATTGGGATCCGATGCTAAGGCATGGGTGGTGTCGGGATCTGAGGTTAAGTATGGATGATGTTGGTGAATATGGCTGAGCCAGGGATGATGTCGATGGTTGAGGTCATGTATTAGTAGCTCTCTTGTCTCTGGGCAAATTTTATTCCTTGGGATGGGTGCGCTGCGCAGTTAATTTAACCCGAATCTCATCTGGGTGGGGTTCAATTCTCTTTGGGTTACATTTGACCCACCTTGACTTTGAGTGATAGCTTAGTGTAACTTTTGACCAAATGAGCCATGTGAGGTTATAGGATTCTACAACATCACAAGCCTTCCCGACAAACCTAGTCGAAAAAGAGTAATTCGATTGATTGGACTGTGTTGAATTTGTAAATACCCCGGATTAGTTTTGATATGATTAATTAAGTTAAGTAAGTCTAGATTGGTTTGATCCTTATGTCTAAGTGTTCAAGAGCTTAGGAGCACAAGAAGTTAAGCGGAAGACGCAGCAAGTGAGAAGGACAGCACGGAAAGGGAGTCGATGAGCTCGGTGCATCTGAGGGATGAAGAAGCTGTGGAAGAGTACACCGGTGGGCGAGAAGAGCGTGTGTGATGTCCGAGGGATGAGAAGTCATGGAGGAAGTCTGTTCGAGGAGAAGATCGAGTTGGATTTAGGTGAGCTCAATTTTGGATGGTCAGAAATCACTCAAGTGGACAAGAACCGAAGAAAGTCAATTGGGGCGTTGACTTTGGATGAAAGGTCAACTGAGGCACCTCAGTTGCCTCTGGAGGTGCCTCAGTTGGAACCCGAGGCGCACCAGTTGCTTGTGGAGGCGCCTCAGTTGAAACCTGAGATGCCTCAGTTGCCTCTGGAAGTGCCTCAGTTGCCTCTGGAAGTGCCTCAGTTGGTATACAAGATGCCACAAGTCAGAATTGAGGTATCTCAGGTCGAGACATCTCAGATCAAAACTTATCAAAAGTGAACATTAGCTGCCTGGATAATGTTTTATCCAACTAAGGCAGCTCAGGCCCCATAAAGCTAGGATTAAATGAAAACAACTTGTATTTAATTTTTTAATCATTTTTGACCTTTCAAGAGTCTATAAGAGACTTCTCCATCTTCCACGAAGGAGATATTTTTAGTGCGCTTTCACTGTCATGATTAGCAAATATCCTAGTTGCAACCAAGTAATTCTTAGACTCTTACTTCATTTAATTTATGTTGTTGTTGTTGGTTTTAACTGCTTAACTAATTATCAATCTTTGTTAAGAAATAACAAAAGATCTAGTTTTATTTGCAGGGTTATTCACCCCCTCTAGTTGGCCTCACCTTAACCTACAATTGGTATCAGAGTAAGGTTCGCTTTTGAAAGACTAACCGCAGATAATGCAACAAGAGGATGGCTAGAACTATCATACACCGGTTGAAATTCGAGGGGGAGTTCGCGACATGGAAGCATAAAATGGAGGTATACTTTAGAACTAATTTTGAAGTTTTACTAATAATCAAATACAGTTTTGAAGTGCCTAGAGGCGAGAATGACAAGATAAAAGAAGAGCATCTCTAGAGTAAGAAGCAATAGTCAGATTCTATAACCAACACCTGTTGGATCCCTAAGGAAATACATTTCTCTATAATGACATGATATTGTCCACTTTGGGCCTAAGCCCTAATGACTTTTCTCTTGGGTTCTCCTCAAAAGATCTCATGCCAATAGAAATACTTTCTATCCATTTAACCAATGATCTTTATCCATTTCTAACCAATGTGGCACTTTAATTGATCCCCAATAATCCTCCCCTCAAACGAAGGACCACCATTAGCCCGGGTCCTCTCCGTAAGCATCTAGTCACTCTTGGCATGCTTCGAACCTCCCCGTGAATAATCCGGTCACCTTTTGATTTGCTCCGAGCCTCCTCGCGAGCATCTGGTTATCCTTTGGCCTACTCCAGGCCTCAAGGCCTCCCCGCGAGTATCCGCACCCAATCACTCTTGACCTGCTCCAAACCTTCCCGCAAGCATCCGGTCACACTTGACCTACTTTGAGCATCCCCACAACTTTGTTCGAGAACCCTCCCACATGGCACATGGTCTGGACAATGACTCTGATATCACTGTTGGGGCCCCAAGGATATACATATCTTCACAATGACATGATATTATCCACTTTGGCCCTAAGCCCTCATGGCTTTGCTCTTGGGCTCTCCCCAAAAGACCTTATGCCAATAGAGATACTTTACATCCTTTTAACCCATGATCTTTTTCTATTTCTAATCAATGTGGGACTTTGATTGATCCCCAACAAGGCCAAAGCACAATTCTATCTGCTAAGTGTACTCCCGACTCAGGAAGTCAACCGGATCAGTGTTTACTCTTCAACAAAAAAACTATGGGAGAAGTTCCTAGAACTATACGAGGGAACCTCGGAAGCAAAGCTTACATGGTGGGATCTACTCCAAAGTCAACTAACCAACCTCCGAATGAAAGGAGAGACAACAACTCAACTACATGCAAAGATCAAGCAGTTGATCACCACTCATGAATCTCGAGGTAAATATATTATAGAATTTATTTTCAACTTTCAAACCCACGAGTCTCGATGAGTAGGAAGAAAAGATAAGGTAGACAATATCGTCCCAAACATAAGAAAGATCGAACGAGATGCAGAATCTTCAGACGATGAAGAAGAAATGACATACATCGTAAGAAAGTTAATAAGATTTTTAAGTCTAATAAGCTTAACAAGATGCAGGGAAAGAAATACTCTCTGGGAAAAAGGTGAGTCAGATGCTACCGGTATGATGAAGAAGGTCACATTAAGGATCACTGCGCAAGATTGAAAAACAAAAAGAAAGTGAAAGAAAAAGGGTTCAAGCTAAAGAACCTTAAAGCCACTTGGGAAAACATGTCATCATCAGAGTCTGAGATTGAGGCATATGTTGGACTTGCACTTATAGCGAGTCACCAAGAGGAAGATAATGACAGTTCATATGAGATGAGCATCGATGAAGGGGGAGATACTTCAGAAGAAAATAACAAGGGGGAGCATCGAGTTTCGAACATGACGAAATGGTAAGTGAGGTATGCAAACTTTCTCCAAATAAACTTTATACTGGTATAACATCTATCATTAGATCTTTTTACAAATTAAGAACAAAGTAAGTAAAAATGAAAAAGGATAATGTTGATATGAAAACTAATTTAGCTACTTCATGCCCATTAGATCTCTTTGATAAACTAAAAATTGAAAATGATAAATTAAAGGCACAGAGAGAAAAATTAGAAAATGATTATGTATGTAAAAATTTAATTTTTTTTTTCAAAATTCAAAAGTTAAATATAATAGGGACTTAAGTGGTATTTGAGGAACCATAGAAGTCAAATTATAATAGTATCTAAAATTTATGTTCCACCAAGAATATTGGTCAATCCAATAAATATAAATTTATTTTAGATTTCCAAATCCATGTTAAATTATTAAATGTTTTTATATTCATGCAATAAATATTTCTAAAACTATGTTGCCATCTTAAAAAATATTTTCAAAAATTTTCTTTTTAGTGTTAATTTGACTTTAAATTTTTTTATAATAGAGACAAATCATATCTATTCATAACAAATTTTTAGAAATTTTTCGATCGTTAGACAAACTTTTATGAATTTCTCATCAAAAATATTTTTTTAATTTTATAAATACTTTAAAAATTATTTTTTGAAAATTAATTTTTTTAGAAATTAGACGTTGTATTTTGACCTTTCAGAAAAATTATCAAAATTATTTGAAGTCAAAATCTAATTTAAAAATTATTTTTTAAAGCTTCTCAGTTCTGCAATGAAATTTATTATTTGACATATAGAAAATTTATTCAATCTTAAAATTTTTTACAAAGTTGAGTTCATTGATTTGATACTATAATTAAAAAATTTGAGATATTTATCAAATAAATGAATTTTATGAATTTTTCTTTGAAAAATATATTTTAAATATTAAAATTTTCAGAGATAATTTTTTTTTCAACATAGTTTTTTTAGAAAAATATTTCTAATTATTTTCTTCTTTTGGCCCTTAGAAATTTGTTTTATGACATTTTGACAAATACCTCGATTGTTTGATGTGATTAAAAGAAGAGAATTTTGGGATGGCAAAACCCGATTTACTCTTACTTAGCGCCCCTGTCAACCCGTCCTAGCGCCAACACAGAGGAGGTAAACTGTTGATGCAAAGTGCATCAGTCATGAACAATAACCTCTAATGTTTCGATGTTTGACAATATACTAAGGTCTAATTAAAGTGATCAAGGGTTAAACCAAACAAGACCTGATGTTTGGTAGGGTAAACCTAGGTTTGATCAGTTTGACAAAGGGTTAAGCCAAATAGGATCTGATTTTTGGCAGAGTGAATAGAACCCAAGGTTGGTCAGTTTGACCAAGGAATAAGCCAAACAGGACTTGATGTTTGGTAGAGAGACTAAACTCATATCTGGTCAGATAGACCAAAGGACTGAGCCAAACAGGACTTGATGTTTAGCAGAGAGAAAGTCTAGTTAGGATTAAGATGACTAGCAAATAAGTCATTATGAAGGAATGAAATCCTAGTAAGTAAAGCTAAGTGAAAGAACCCCTGGTGAGTAAAACTGGGTCCTAGTGAGTGAAGCTAGGTGGAAGAAATCCTGATGAGTGAAGCTAGGTCCTAGTGAGTGAAGCTAGGTGGACAAAGTCCTGGTGAGTGAAGTTGGGCAAGAAATCTTTGTCTGGGGGACTAGGCACGAAGTCCTGGTCGGGGATCGAGCAACGGAGTGCTTTCCAAGCGAGGACTATGGACAGAAGTAGAGACGGGTCAAGGATCTGACATCTCAAAATCTGGGAGTCTCAGAGGCCGAGCACGAAGTCTTGGTTCGGAGGATCGAACATAAGACTTAGCCGAGCAAGGATCACAGATAGAAGTAGAGATGGGTCAAGGTCGGGTGTCGCGGACAAAAGTCCAACCGGAGGTCCCGGTTGGCAAAAGGTAACTTCTGTTGGTGCAGGAAGCACCATATCGAACCTTGTTTTGATATTGGCAAAGGATTCAAAGTTAAGTCTATTTGTGATCTAACGATGTTACTCAAGTGTGCAGGAAAAGTCCTAGGAACACTAAGTACTAAGTCCTGGTCGTGGATTGGGCACTAAGTCCTGGCCGAGGGCTGGGCACCGAAGACCTGGTTCGAGGAATTGAGCACTAAGACCTGGCCGAGGGCTGGGAACCAAAGACCTGCTCGGAAGGTGGGCACTAAGACCTGGTCGCGGATTGGGCACGAAGACCTGGTGAGTAAAGCTGGGCAAAAGTCCAACCGGAGGAGCCGGTTGGCAAAAGGTAAATTCTCCTGAGAGGAGTAGGTGAGGACGCGTTTCCCGTCGAGGGAACATAGGCGTCGGTTCGACCTAGGGTTTCATTTAGGAGACCCGAAGTCAGAACCAAGACAGCTACGACTGTAAAAAATCTAACATTTCTTGCCTTGTTTGTTGTGGAACTAACCTTGGATGTAGGGACCAAAGGAACGTGTTTCTGCAGCTCAGAACGCCCCAAAGGAGAGGAGCAGCAGCTGGGCTAGGCGCCCGGGAGGTCCCGGGCGCCCAAGGTCAAAGCCAAAAGAACAGCTTAGCAAGAATCGCTTCAGAAGCTTACTGGGATAGGCGCCCTCAAGGTCCCGGGCGCCCTGGGTCCAAGCCAACCAGCGATCGAAGCGAAATCAGTCGCGAAGCCAGCAGACCAAGTAAACCGGGGCGCCCCCAGTGTCCCGGGTGCCCTCGTCAGCTCCGAGGCCGATTCTGGAGGGATAAGCGCTGACCGAGCTTCGGATGAGGTTTCTCGGATCCGAAGGCACGCGTCAGGCGCCCCCAGCGTCCAGGGTGCCCCCAGGAGTGCTATAAAAGGGGCTCGACCCCAAGGCTTCAAGACATCAATTTTTCAACACCTCTACGCTCTTCGTTCAAGCACTCTGCTCCGGAAATCTCCGATCTCGAGATTCTAGCGCCGACGACGACCCTCTGCTCCAAAGTACGATCCACACTGAGCGTCGGTAATGAAGAGTATAATTTTCTTTATTGCACTACAATTGTAACAATCTTTGTAAATCTTTGTGCCATTATAGAATTGTCCGCAGTAAATGGTCAAGGACCATGGGCCTTGGAGTAGGAGCCGACCGCGACTCCGAACCAAGTAAAAAACTTGTGTTCCGTGTGTTTTGAGTTAAATTTCCGCTGCGCATTCTCTTTTCTAATCTGAAATGCTTTCACGATATTAACCCCCCCTCTATCGTGTTTTCTCGATACAACAACTTCTCCAGGGTGGAGTAGGTGATGACGCATTCCCCGGGAAAGGGAATAGTAGGCGTCGGTTCGACCTAGGATTTCAGGTGAAATCCAAAAGTCAGATCCAATCAATTAAGGCTTAAGATTATTTGTTTGCTTGTTGTATGTTCTGTTGTCTTCTAGGTACCTGGAGTTGGAGGCAAGATAGGAGAGCAAATGCAACATAACCTGGGAAAAGGCTTCCCAGGCGCCTGATATGAATCAGGCGCCCTGGGTTGAGGGTGTCCATCCTAGGTGCCTAACATACCAGGTGCCTGAAGCTTACTAGGCGCATGAGTGTTAACAGATGCCTGAGAAGCATGCTTTATCCCAGTGCCAAGTTCGTTGGATCGGATCAGATTTGACCGCTTATGAGGCACCCTAGAACCTTATCAGGCGCCCAAGAAGCTAGTATAAAAAGGGGTTCGACCCCTCACTTCAGAACATCAAGTTTTCCATCTGCTCATTCATTCTGTGCAAAGCAAAAGTGCTCAAGATAATGCTCTGCGACTAAGGAGGCTCCAGGAGGAAGTGCGCGATGCTTTGGAGTTCCAAATTGGTCGAGATCGTCGACTTGTTTGGTTTGATTTAGTTTACAACTTATTTTACTATTTATCCTTTTGTACTTGTAAATTCATACTGTAAGACGGGGTTTCTCCATCTTCGAAAATTCTGGAAAGGAGATCAATAGTAGACTTACGCCAAGTACATAGGACTTAGACATACTGACCATGGGGAGTTAGGAACCAAGTAAATAAATCCTGCGTGTCTATTGCTTTATTTTCTTTATTTATTATTCCACCGCGTATTAACTTTTCTAATAGAAAGACGATTGATCGAATGACAAGTTTTAGGAAAAAGTTCGAGTCAATATTTAGCCCCCCCCTCTATTAACGCCACCGATCTCACATAAATCATAAGGACTACTAGCAGGCTATGTCTAGCATGTGAGGAGGGCAAACACACTGACTTTGCTAAGTTTTGGCCCCCAGACCTCAAGGTGGCAACACCCACGCGCTAACCATTAGTCCATCCCGTGGGGACTAAAAGGAGACAATTTTGAGGGTTAAGTTAATGGGAGAGGTCTAATTGCAAAATCTATTATAATTATTTACTAAATTCTTTTTTTATTGTTTTTCTTAAAATGATGTTCACAACAACAAAAAAAATCAGCCTTTAGTGATGGAAATATAAATGTCCGTCACTAATATAGTGACGGATCTTAGGGTATCGGTCATTATTAGCGACGAATGATTGATTCGGTCGTTATACCTTATGATTTAGTATATCTTCGACTTTCCTTTCAAAATTGGTCAGATAGCGACAGGCAAATCCATCGCTATTAGTGACGAATAAGTTAAATTTGTCGTTAGTAGCTACAGAATAATGTCCATCGCTATTGTCGGGGTTTAACTAGGTTTTCAACTGACACCCTTTCTCCTTACGCGCGCACTTTTCCTTCTCTTCTGACAATTTCCAGCTCCAACAACTAGTGATCTGAGCTCTCTAGCATTCTCGTCCTTTGATGAATCCACCTTTGGCTAGAGGTACATTTAGGTTTTGTTTGTTTTTGCTTGGGTGGATATGGTTTGGCGTAGCCCCCTATGGACGCGACCGGTGCCGCGATTGGCCATAGTCGGCCACAGGGGGCCAGCGGTCAACCCCTATGGTCGTCTGCAGCCCCTTGTGGCTGCCTGTGGCCGTTCGCGGCCATAGGGGGGCTAGGCAGTGATGGCCTCTTGGGGTTTAGGCCCGTGCGCAACCGCCTATGGCCGGACAAGGCCCCCTATGGCCTCTTGTGGTCAGGCACTGCCACAGGGAGCCGGTGATGATGGCCCCCTAGGGTTTATGGATTTGTTCCATAATGAGGATACAGTGAAAACACACACACACACATATATAGGTATGGATTTGTTCCAAATTATTATAACTGGTATTGTTATGGAGAGCCATATGTATTTGAACTCGTTGGACCTTTCGTTGCTTCATCATCCTAGTTGATTGCTCCAGAAGCATTATCTAGGCCTGTGAATGTAATGCAATCAATGGCTTATAATGCAATGAATGTATTTGATCAATCGAATATATATGAAACACCTACGCCTGAAGTTTAGAGAATGCATGACATGTTGAAGGCTAGTGAAAGAGAATTGTGGGAAGACATTCCTTTTGGTTATTCTCAATTATCTGCTGTTGCAAGATTATTGAATATAAAGGCCGAATATCATTTCTCTGAAGATGTTATGATGACATGTGCCAATTGATGTCAAAGTTGCTTCCCGTAAATAATTGCTTAACTAATAGTTTCTACAATACAAAGAAATTGATTAAAGACTTGGGTTAGCTAGTAGAAAAGATATATTGTTGTATCAATAATTGCATAATCTTTTGGAATGAATAGAGTACTGATGGAATACAAAATGTGTAATCATCCTCGTTATAAGTGTTGGTGCAAAAAGCATCAGAGCTAAATAATCATCTTCTAGTGTTTCAATGTTTTACAATATACCAAGGTCTGGTCAAAGTGATCAAGGGTTAAGCCAAACAGACCTGATGTTTGGTAGGGTAAACCCAGGTTTGATTAGTTTGATAAAGGGTTAGCCAAATAGGACCTAATGTTTGGCAGAGTGAATAGTACGCAAGGATGGTCAATTTGATCAAGAGATAAGCCAAACAGGACTTGATGTTTAACAAAGTGACTAAACCCATATCTGGTCAGACAGACCAAAGACTGAGCCAAACAGGACTTGATGTTTGACAGAGTGACTAAACCCATATCTGGTCAGATAGACCAAGGACTGAACCAAACAGGACTTGATGTTTGGCAGAGAGAAGTCTTGTCAGGATTAAGATGACTAGCAAAAAAGTCTTTATCGAGAAACAAAATCCTGGTGAGTGAAGCTAGGTCCTAGCGAGTGAAGCTAGGTGAACGAAATCCTGGTGAGTGAAGCTGGGTCCTAATGAGTGAAGCTAGATGGACGAAATCCTGATGAGTGAAGCTGGGTCCTAGTGAGTGAAGCTAGGTGGACGATGTCCTGGTTAGTGAAGCTGGGTACGAGGACCTGACCGAGGGTTGGGCATGAAGACCTAGCCGAGGGTTGGGCATGAAGTCCTGGTTCGGAGAATTAGGCACGAAGTCCTGGTTGTGGATTGGGCACGAAGTCCTGGCCGAGGGTTGGGCACCAAAGTCCTGGTTCGAGGAATTGAGCACGAAGTCCTAGTTAAGGATCGGGCAAAAGACTTAGTCGAGCGAGGACTACGGACAGAAGTAGAGACGGGTCAAGGATTGGACGTCTCGAGATCCGGAGTCTCGGAGGCCGAGCACAAGTCAAACCGAAGGTCTCGGTTGGCAAAGGGTAACTTCTCTATAGTGGAGTAGGTGAGGACACATTCTCTAAGAAAGGGAACAATATGCGTTGATTTGACTTAGGATTTCATTTGAAATCCAAAGTCAGAACTAGACAGCTCTGACTGTCAATCATTAAGGCTTAAGATTGTTTGTTTGTTTGTTGTGTGTTTGGTTGTCTTGCAGGAACCTGGAGTTGGAGGTAAGATAGGAGAGCAAACGCAAAACAAACAAAGGCTGGGAAAGGGTTTCCTGGGCATCTGAATAAACCCTGGCGCCCTATATGGAGGGCACCCTAGGTTGAGGGTGCCCATCCCAAGCGCCTGAAACATCCCAAGCGCCTCAGTGCTCCCAAGCTCCTGGGATGCAGGATTTTATCTCTGTGTCGAGTTCACTATTTTGGATCAGAATGGACCACTTATGAGGCGTCTCAATGGGCTCTAGGATGCCCGAATGCAGTGTATAAAAGGGGCTTTGACCCCTCAGTTCAGAACAACAACTTTCCCATCTGACTACTCATTCTCTGTGAAGAAAAAGTGCTAAGACAAAGCTCTGCGACCAGGGAGGTTCCAGAAAGGAGTGCACGACATTTCGGACTTCCAGAGTTGGCCGAGACTTTCACATTTGGTTTGCATGTTACAAAGTTGTACTTATTTTATTATCATTATTTTGGTTGTACTCTAAACTATAAGACAGGTTTCTCCACCTCCAAAAATTTCGAAAATGAGACCACTAGTGGACGGGCGCTACCCATAATTAGGCCTTGGATGTACTGACCCTGGGAGGGTTGGGAACCAAGTAAATCCCGCGTGTTATTGTTGTGTTTTTGCTTTATCTTTTATTCCACTGCTACTAACAACTCTGATAATAAGTGATCGATCAACGAAGATTCAGAGCAAATTTACGAGCCGATATTCACCCCTCTCCTCTATCGACGCCATCGATCCCACAATAAGCATAGTAGTCGCATAGCAGGGATGAAAAAGAAAAATATTCCCTCTAAAGTCATATATTACTTCACGTTAACTGCTAGGCTCTAGCATTGTATGCATCTGCTACAACAGCAAGCCACATGAGCTGGCATCAAAACCATGTACATGAAGAAGATATAATGTGTCATCCTTGTGATTCCCCTATATAGAAACATCTAGATGTAACATTTTTCTCCTTTGCAATGAAACTACATAATGTGAGACTTGGACTTTTTGTAGATGGATTTCAGTCATTTGGAAGTTATGAACGACAATATTCATCATGGTTAGTTATATTAACACCATATAACTTACCTCCATAGATGTACATGAAATTTAAATTTAAATTTCTTTTCGTGCTGATTCCAGGCTTCAGAATCTAAAAGAGCAAATAGATATTTTTTTACAAACTTTTATTGCTGAGCTGAACCATTTATAGAATGTAGGCTTATAGAGACATATGACATTGCAAGTAAATCAAACTTTACAATACATGCTACATTGTTATGGACCATTAGTGATTTTTCTTCATATTCAATATTATCAGGATAGAGCACGGTTGGAATGTTAGTGTCCACATTGTATGAGTCATTTTGATGCATTTTCATTGCCTTTAAGTGAAATGATATCTTGGTTGTTGGTGCAAAAAAGCATCAGATATGAACAGTCAACATCTAGAGTTTCGATGTTTGACAATATACCAAGGTCTGATCAAAATAATCAATGGTTAAGCCAAACAGGACATGATGTTCGGTAGAGTAAATTCAAGTTTGATCAGTTTGACCAAAGGGTTATCTAGACATAACCTGATGTTTGGCAGAATAGTTAGTACCTAGGGTTGGTCAGGTTGACCAAGGGTTAGCCAAATATGACATGATGTTTGGAAGAGTGATCAAACCTAGATCTGACATATGTAACAATATACCGAGGTTTGTTTAGTTAGAACAGGGGTTAGCCAAACAGGATCTGATGTTTGGCAGATAACCCAGGGTTGGTCAGTTTGACCAAGGGATAAGCCAAACAGGACTTGATGTTTGGCAGAATGATTAAACATATCTGGACTAAGCTAAACAGGATCTGATATTTGACAGAGAACCCAGGATTGGTCAGTTAGACCAAGGGATAAGCCAAACAGGATTTGATGTTTAGCAGAGTGATTAAATATATCTGAACTGAGACAAACAGGACTTGATGTTTGGTAGAGAGAAGTCTAGTCAGGATTATGATGACTAACAAAGAAGTCCTTGTCAAGGTACTGAAGTCCTGGTAAGTAAAGCTGGGCAGGAAGTCCTGGTCGCGGATTGGGCACGAAGACCTAACTGAGGGTTGGGTATGAAGTCATGGTTCAGGGAATTGGGCAGGAAGTCCTGGTCGCGGATTGAGCACGAAGACTTGACCGAGGGTTGGGCATGAAGTCCTAGTTCGGGGAATTGAGCATGAAGTCCTGGTTGCGGATTGGGCATGAAGACATGGCCGAGGGTTAGGCACTAAAGTCCTGGTTCGGGGTATTGGGCACGAAGTCCTGGTCACGGATTGGGCACGAAGACCTGTCCAAGGGTTGGGCACCGAAGTCCTGGTTCGAGAAATTAGGCACGAAGTCTTGGTTTAGGATTGGGCAAAAGACTTAGCCGAGCGAGGACTACGGACAGAAGTAGAGACTGGTCAAGGATCGGACGTCTCAAGATCCAGGAGTCTCTGAGGTTGAGAAAAAGTCCAATTGGAGGTCCTGATTAGCAAAAGGTAACTTCTCCATAGTGGAGTAGGTGATGACGTGTTCCCCGGGAAAGGGAACAGTAGGCGTCCGTTCAACCTAGGATTTTATTTGAAATCCAAAGTCAGAACCAAAATAGCTCTAGTTGTTATTCATGCATACATTCTGTTGGTGCAAGATGCATCAGTGATGTCCTCCTCTAAATGTTTCAATGTTTAACAATATGCTTAAGTTAGTAATACATTGAACAAGGAAGGGTTAGTCAAGAAAGAAGTAATAAAGTGAAGAAAAGTCCTAGTTAACCTAGGCACGAAGTCCTGGTTTGAAGAATTGGGCACTAAGTCCTGGCCACGGGCTGGGCACCTAAGACCTGACCGAGGGTTGGGCACGAAGTCCTGGTTCATAGAATTGGGTAATAAGTTCTGGCCGAGGGCTGGGCACCAAAATCCTGGTTCATGGAATTGGGCAATAAGTCCTGGCTGAGGGCTAGGCACCGAAGTCTTGGTTCGTGGAATTGGGCAATAAGTCCTGGTCGTGGACTGGGCACGAAGTCCTGGTCGTAAGATTGGGCAAAATTCCTGGTGAGTAAAGTTGGGCAAAAGTCCAACTGGATGGGCCGAGTGGCGACCGTCTCCTGAGAGGAGTAGGTGTAAGGCGCGTTCCCCGGGATGAGAACATAAGCGTCAGTTTGACCTAGGGTATCACGGGAAATCCGAAGTCAGAACCAATTCGTTAAGGCTAAGTGCATGTATATGTTTGTCTTGTATTTGTGTATCTTGCAGGTACCTAGAATTGAAGACAATGCAGGCGAACAAACACAAGAGGTGGTTGGGAAACAAGCTCCTAGGCGCCTGTGTGAACACAGGTGCCTCGCTTGAAGCAGCTTGCTCTCAGGCGCCCTGGATGGCCAGGCGCCTGAGAGCTCCCAGGCGCCCTGTATGGGTCAGGCACCTGGGAAGGGAATGGTTATCCTTGCTGTGAGTTCGGCGCGAGGATGGAGTTTGACCAAGGCAACTGAGGCGCCTCCTTCAACACAGGCGCCCAGTAAAAGGCCTATAAAAGGGGTTTCGACCCCTCAAATCAGTACAACCATTCCAAGATCATTCTGAGCATTCTGAACGGAAGAAACACACTAACGACGAAGCTCTGCGGCCAAGGAAGCTCCGGGAGGAAGTGCGCGGCACTTCGGAGTTCCAGATCGGCCGAGTCTTCGACGCTTTTGTTTGGTTTGATTTACTTTCCGCATTTAATTTCTTAAATATTTGTGATTGTAAATCTTGCACTGTAAGACGAGTTTCTCCGCCTCTGGAAAGTCCAGAAAGGAGACCATTAGTGGATGGGCATTTCCCGTGCTTAGACCTTGGACGTACTGACCCTGGGGGGTTGGGAACCAAGTAAAAAATCCTGTGTGCAATCTGTTGATTTGTTTTTCGTTCTATCGATTTTTCCGCTGTGCTACTAACTCTTTGATTAGAACGAACTATCGAAAGACGAGTTTTCCACGGTTTCCACAAAAATTTTT
The DNA here is from genome assembly GCA_024364735.1 of Boesenbergia rotunda. Taxonomy (NCBI): domain Eukaryota; kingdom Viridiplantae; phylum Streptophyta; class Magnoliopsida; order Zingiberales; family Zingiberaceae; genus Boesenbergia; species Boesenbergia rotunda. The sequence continues at coordinate 157,462 of JAGFNQ010002015.1, read as the reverse complement.
ACGGTCGATATTCACCCCCTCTATTGACGGCACCGATCCCCACAAGTGGTATCAGAGCCTGGTAGCTCTTCACCGGACTAACAGCCGACGGAGCAAAGACGCCAGGAGTTGACGAGGAGCCCAGGGGTGAATCAGGTATTTTCTTTAATTATGGTCAATTTTAAATTTCATATTATATGTTTCAAGTGCAGGGAGAGAGGACACTATAAAAATCAGTGTCCTACTCGTAAGACTCGATCTACACCACCGGCGACAAAGGATGTACCAACACCGGGAGTCCGGCGGGACAAGAGTCACATCAAATGTTTCAAATGTGAAAAGTACGAACACTACAAGAATCAGTGTCCGGCAAAGGTACGAAAAATTTATGTTCGTAAAGATTTTCAAATTCCTGCACTCTCATATGAAAAGGTAGATAATTTTTCTGAAAAATTAGAATTATTGCATAGTCAAATCAATATCTTGCATGACCAATTATCAAATGTAGATAATGTTAAAATATCAGAAATTAATCTTTTAATCCAAAATGTCAATACATACAATAATTTCTAAAATTAATTTTGAAAATATTAAGGATAATATTGAAAATATTTTTAAAAATTTTAATGACAATTCTGAAATTAATTTAGAATTAATTCTGAAAATATTGAAGATATTTCTGAGGATAAGGATAATTTTATTGAAGATATTTCTGAGGATAAGGTTGAAATTAACTCTGACATTTCTGAGGATATTGGAGATGAAATATTTTTAGATAATAATTTAATTATTAATTTCTTAGATAATCCTGAAAATAATTATAAAACATTAACTAGTAGCCCAAAAAACTACTCCATCTATTATGAAGATGTAGAAGGTTATGCTTTTGATGATGAGGATGGGGAGAAATTGAATTTTCTAGAATCAAGGCTACAGTCAATAAAATTTACAAAAATTCAAATAAATCAGAATTGTTAGAAAAACTTGAAAAATTAAATAAAGAAGAAATAATAAATAAATTAGATATTTTTGAAATAATAAAGATGATGGAGCTAAATCCACAACTATTAATTAACCCAGAAATTTTGAAATCTAAATCTAATTAAATCTTAAGAATTATACCTTAATTATTTCAACCTTAAATAAATCTTAATTAATTTAAATTTTAATTAATCCTTAATTATTTCAACCTTAAATAAATCTTAATTAATTTAAATTTAAATTAATCTTTAATTAATCTTTAATTTAATTAATCCTTAATTAATTTAACTTTAATTAATCCTTAATTAATCCTTAATTAATTTAACTTTAATTAATACTTAATTAATTTAATCCTAATTAATCCTTAATTAATTCTTAATTAAATCTTAATTATTTTAACCTTAATTAAATCTTAATTATTTTAACGATTAATTTAATAATAATTATTTTAATCAATTTAATTCCAATTAATTCTTAAATAATTTAAACTCAAACTAAATAAAATCTTACCCAACTGCAATAATTAATTTGCTAAAATTAAATATGTCAAAGTGGGTTGACATATTCGCGGGTTCACACGACATGTATCAAATCAGAAATTTAATACATTATTAGAAACATAAGTAAAATGATTTGAATTGTTTGACTCATGCATAACTGCCATGCTCATGCAATTGTTATTATATATATATATATCATGACATTCATATTTAAATATGCATGATTTAGAACTGTTATAGGAAAAAGACTGGTTGAAACTTGAACAACATAGTATTAGGTGGAGGTGAGATGATAGTACGTTAGGGAAGCCCTTCTAAAAAGGTCAAGTAAGGTAAGACGTACCCTATTTGGTCTGTTTAGTCTAGTGGAACTAGCCGAAGCTACCGATCCAAAACCTAAGCTAGTTAGACCAAAATTTTTTAAGAAGTAATTTGAAAATGAATTTTCGATAAAAGGCTTTGTCAAGGAAAGGGTTGTTGCTCCAATAAGGCTACGGCCAAAGAAGGCCTCTGTGCCTCGCCAAGACCTGAAAGCCAATTACCGAAAATCAAATTCAATTTACTATTTGATTCATTTGAATCTAACACAGGTTTTAATTAAATCTTAAATTAAATTCAAAGAAAAATTATTCAAGCATCTCACAATGCAACCATAAGGCAACCATGCTTGCTTGTACTGAGACATCTAAAATGGGTGAGATGTTAAGAACTAATAAATTGAAAAATACTTTTCAAAAATTATTTTCCAAAATTCTTAGAATATTTTTCTAAAAATCTATTTTCAAAATAGTACTTTAACATAATAATATTTTTATGGATTTCATGCTTGTCTGATTGCTAATATATTATATGTTTTCAAAATTATATCTTTTTTAAAAATTTGTTTGACCTACACAATTAGACACAAGCCTTTTAGGTCAACACTAAAGTCCCTTAAGACACTTAGATAAAGTCAAATGGTGTCGGGTACAGGGGGAGTGTTGTTATTCTTTCAAAAGTTTTTTTTGATTTTTTTAAAAACCTTATGCTTCAAAAATATAATATCATCTCAAAATAAGGATTTCAAAAATTATTCAAAAACTTTATTATATTACTATCTCTTTGAAAAATTATCATCATTTCAAATTTTTTTCGAAAACTGTGCTTTAAAAATTATCTTCATTCCAAATTGTGTTTTCAAAAATTATCTCCTTGAAAATTACCATACTCAACATGTCATTCAAAACTATTCTTTTGATTTTAATAAACCCCAAAGACACAGAGGAAATCTTCATCATGATCTACAAAGACTCCTAAGATGTGTCAAATTTAGGGGGAGTCTAAGTCAAAAGAAAATTTTCTGACAGGTATTTTTCAGAAATTTTTTTTGGTAATTATTTTTTTTTAAAATTATTAGATAATTCTTTTGGTCTGAACCAAACCCTAAAGACTCAGAGGAAGAGTACTTGTAGTCAACAAACTTTCTAGGGCTGGGTCAAGTTTAGAGGGAGATCAAATTAAAAGGAATTATTGAACATTTCAAAATAATATATTTTCGTGCAATATATTTTTAAGATCCTTTTGAAAACATAAGTAATTTTTCTCTCAAAATACTATCATTTTTATCACTTTCAAAAATTTTTTCTTATGAAATCATTTTGGAATACTTTTGGAAATGATATTTACTTAAGTTTGGAGAATTTCCAGGACACTTAGGGAAATGTCCTTGTAGTAATAAGGTTTCTTAGGATTGTGTCAGACTGGAAAAGAAATCAAGTCAAGTAAAATATTGTGTTTTCAAAAGTGCAAAATCATGTTTTCCAAAGTATTAATATTTTTCAAAGTGCATAATACTTTTCAAAAGTACTTAGATTTTTTCAAAAAGTGCATAATATTTTTTAAAAAGTACTTATATTTTTTCAAAAAATTCATAATATTTTTCAAAAAGTACTTATATTTTTCAAAAAGTACTTATACTTTTTAAAAAATTCATAATATTTTTCAAAAGTACTTACATTTTTCAAAAATGTGCAAAATATTTATCAAAAGTACTAGTATTTTTTCAAAAAAGTGCATAATATTTTTCAAAATACTAATATTTTTCTAAAGTCCATAATATTTTTCAAAATACTTTTCAAAGTACAAATGCACTGTATTTCTCTAAGTGAATTTTTTTTTCTAAAGTGCATTTTTTTTAACCCTTGCAATTGAAAATTCTTCTAAGGTAATATTTTTTCTAAGTGAAAATTTTCTAAGTTCAAAACATTTTCGGAAAGTTCAAAATATTTTAATACAAACACAAAATATTTTTCCGAATTGCATAATACTCTTCAAAGTGTATTTTTTTGGTACAATTTAAGTACTTAGTTTTTCTTAACTAGATTTTCAAAGAATTATACTACGTACTTTCAAAATTTTTCAAAGGAAAAATAATTTTTCAAAATTCTTCATTGTTGGTGCAAGTATTGTTGGTGATTTTTTTTTGATGTATGACAAAGGGGGAGAGTGCGCTTAAGTTAGAAATTTTTTTTGAAAATTTTTTCTCTCTTCCCAAAGGATCAAAATGAAAATCAAAATATTTTTTCAAGGGGGGATGGGAGTGAGCTGAAGTTAGAATTTTTTTCTTTTCTCCCAAAGGATTGAGAGCTGAAGTTAGAATTTTTCCTAAAGGATCAAAAATGTGTTTTCAAAACTTAGATCATTTGTTTTCATTTTATCCCAAGGTTTATAACTTAGCCCTTTAATCCAACTTAAGATATTGTCAAACATCAAAAAGGGGGAGATTGTTGGTGCAAGATGCATCAGTGATGTCCTCCTCTAAATGTTTCAATGTTTAACAATATGCTTAAGTTAGTGATACATTGAACAAGGAAGGGTTAGTGAAGAAAGAAGTAACAAAGTGAAGAAAAGTCCTAGTTAACCTAGGCACGAAGTCCTGGTTTGAAGAATTTGGTACTAAGTCCTGGCTGCGGGCTGTTCATCTATGACCTGACCGAGGGTTAGGCACGAAGTCCTGGTTCATGGAATTGGGTAATAAGTCCTGGCCGAGGGCTGGGCACCAAAGTTCTGGTTCGTGGAATTGGGCAATAAGTCCGAGGGCTGGGCACCGAAGTTGTAGCGACCCGCCTTCTCTACCTTAGACGGTCCGCTACTTTCTCTACTATCTTGACTCTAATGCACGACTAAGAATGCGGAACTTCTTTTTTTTTTCTTTTAAATCCATCTAGGGATGATATTCTAACTCTAATAGTCATGCATGATACAATGGCACACTTCCTTCTGAAATGATACCAGTCGACTGCGATCTGACCAGTCGACTGGGATCGGCCACAGAAAGTTTCTGGGCGCGGCACCAGTCGACTGGCCTCTTGGCAGTCGACTGATGCATCGAACAGAAGCTACTGTTCGATAGGGCAGTCAACTGATACTGAACCAGTCGACTGGCACGCCTGAAAGTCTGAAATTCAGATTCGAAACCTTGTTTCAAAAGTCCACAAAACTTATGGTTTCAAGCCATACAAATACACAACACCATTTCTATACTCTTTACTAGTTTCCTAAACAATTTAGCCAATCAAACAACTTCATAAACTCGAAATTAGAACTTTTGCGGAAGTAAATAAGTTATGAAAATCTATAAGAACTTTAAACTAGAGTTTTGTACCAAACTTCACCCCTATGCATTCATAACACCAAAACACATGTTCTAAACATTTCTAAAGCATTGTGGAACGTGAATGCAACTTTTCTAAGCATATTTAAGCAATAAAACTGGATTCAAAGGGAAACTAGCACTATCTTAGCACATGCATCAATATCTCCAACAAAGTATCAATATCCAAAACTACTCACACTTCTACTCATCCAATGCAATCATAAGGATATGTATGCTAAATGAAATGACATGGAATCTTTACTTGTGGTTTTAAGACATGCAAAATATCTAAAACGCGATTACTTAAATATATGCTATATGATCTAACTTAAACTAAGACTTTATAATAAATGCACTTTAAGCCCTTCCTTCATCTTGTCCCAAGGACCTCTCCAAGGTCAGCCACCACACACACGTCACTCAGCACCGCCTTGTCGCCTTCCTTCAGAATTGCTTGCCTTTACCTTTACCTGCAGCAAGAGGAAATGCAACTAATAAACAAAAAGCTTAGTAAGTACTATCTAGCTCACAAAAATCTCGAAATGTGCAAACATGCTTTTTAAACAATGTGAAATCACATGAGATACTTTTATGCTTCAAAGAAAACTAAAACAACATGTATAACTCAAGACATGCATACTCAAGCATTAATAAGTCTTAACTTACTTGTTCTTGGCTTAACTTGAAACTTTAGCAATTCTTTAACTTTAATTCTTTCTTTAACTTTTAGAAAACTTTCTTAAACTTTAGAAAAACTTTGCTAAAGCATATACTTGAAAATAATATTTCACTTGGATCCACTTAAGACGTAAGTACCATCTTATGCGCGTTCCCTAAAAGGTTGGGGTAGCGAGCCACCAATCCTAATAGAGCAGACCTTGGTCTACCAGGGCCAAGACCTTGGAATTGGACACCTGGATTTCTTTAACGACGCCCTTGGACGCCGGGTACTGGCCTTAGAAAATAAAATAGCTTTTCTTTCTTTTCTTTCTTATCTTTAAATGCCTTGGCATTTTAACGAGCCCCTTGTGTGCCCAAATCCCTAAGTCTTGACTTTTGGAGATTTCTTAAGGCCTTGGCCTTTTCTTTTCTTATCTTTATCTTCTCTTTTCTTTCTCATAACTTTTCTTAGCCCCTAACCTTATATAGGGTGCTTAATCAAACTTATACAAGCATGGATCAACCTAGGATTACATGCAAAATCATAAACTTTAAGGAAAATTACATTTTAACTTTCTAACGGGAAAATCTTGCGGAAAACCGCCTCTTACTGCAGGTGAGCAGTACTTACATCGATATCTTGGACTTACAACCAAGAACGGCGTTGGAGGATCCGGAGAAACTTGAAGTCTCGGAGATTTCTTCGCGCTCACGCGTTCCTCTCGTCGTGGGGATTCCGAATATAGGAAAATCTCTCGGAGAAGAGCCTTGGCCGGCCACCGGAGGAAAGCCCTAGGCTTGGTGTGGTTGGCGTGCGCACAAGAGAGGGGGAGGGGGTCGGCGGATGGTGAGGAGGAGGAGAAGTTGCCGAACCAAAAATAAAAACCCCACTTAAGTTCTTCTATTTATACCAAGGGGTATTTCGGTTCAACTTACTACTTAACTTAATATCTCTCTATTTTCTTTCAGCACACCCCTGCTGGGGCGCCTGGTTAACCCGACCAACTTAAGTCGTTGATCCCATGGGAGGTCTCGGGTTCAAAACTCGTCCAGGCAACTTTTTGCCGAAAACTCTATTTCTTTTAGTAAAAATACTAAACGGATTCGGAAAATTTCATAAAAATATTCTAAAAATTCCTAAAAATATCTAGAATATTTCTAAACCATTTTTAAATAGTTCTAAGGACTTTAAGAACTTAAAATGGAAATTTTGGGGCGTTACAGAAGTCCTGGTTCGTGGAATTGGGAAATAAGTCCTGGTCGTGGATTGGGCACGAAGTCCTGGTCGTAAGATTGGGCAAATGTCTTGGTGAGTAAAGCTGAGCAAAAGTCCAACCGGATGGGTCGGGTGGCAACCGTCTCCTGAGAGGAGTAGGTGAAAGGCGCGTTCCCCGGGATGGGAACATAGGCGTCGGTTCGACCTAGGGTTTCGCTGGAAATCCGAAGTCAGAACCAATTCGTTAAGGCTAAGTGCATGTATATGTTTGTCTTGTGTTTGTGTATCTTGCAGGTACCTAGAATTGAAGACAAAGCAGGCGAACAAACACAAGAGGTGGCTGGGAAACAAGCTCCTAGGCGCCTGTGTGAACACAGGCGCCCAAGAGAGGCAGGCGCCTCACTTGAAGCAGCTTGCTCTTAGGCGCCCTGGATAGCCAGGAACCTGAGAGATCCCAGGTGCCCTGTATGGGTCAGGCGCTTGGAAAGGGAATCGTTATCCCTGCTACGAGTTCGGTGTGAGGATGGAGTTTGACCAAAGCAACTGAGGTGCCTCCTTCAACACAGGCACCCAGTAAAAGGCCTATAAAAGGGGCTTTAACCCCTCAAATCAGTACAACCATTTGAAGATCATTCTGAGCATTCCGAATGGAAGAAACGCGCTAACGATGAAGCTCTGCGACCAAGGAAGCTCTGGGAGAAAGTGCGCGGCACTTTAGAGTTCCAGATCGGCCGAGTCTTCGACTCTTTTGTTTGGTTTGATTTACTTTCCACATTTAATTTCTTAAATATTTGTGATTGTAAATCTTGCACTATAAGATGGGTTTCTCTGCCTTCGGAAAGTCTGGAAAGGAGACCATTAGTGGACGGGCGTTTCCCGTGCTTAGGCCTTGGACGTATTGACCCTGGGGGGTTGGGAACTAAGTAAAAAATCCTGTGTGCAATCTGTTGATTTGTTTTTTGTTCTATCAATTTTTTTGCTGTGCTACTAACTCTTTGATTAGAACGAACTATTGAAAGATGAGTTTTCCACGGTTTCCGTAAAAATTTTTACGATCGATATTCACCCCCCCTCTATCGACTGTACCGGTCCCCACACATTCATAATATTCTATTGTATTCTTGGACTAGCCCTGGTTGCAGGCCGAAGGGAGTTGGCTGCTATGAACCCAGGCGCCTGAAATGGATCAGGCGCTCGAGAACCCAGGCGCCTGAATGGAATCAGGTACCCCAGAATGGTTTTCAGCAGGTGGTTGGTTGGATGCGCCATGTCAGCTCTCAGGCGCCTGATTGCTATCAAGCGCCTCAGCATTGACTGGCGCTTAGGATGCTGGTTTTTATCCCTGCGCTGAGTTCACTGGTTGGATCAAGTTTGACCACATGAGAGGTGCCTCAATGGCCTCTAGGGCGAACGAATGCAGTGTATAAAAGAGGGTTTGACCCCTCAATTCAGATCATTAATTCTTCCATCTGTTTACTCATTCCCTGCGAAAAAAAGTGCTAAGATGAAGCTCTGTGACCAAGGAGCCTCCAGGAGAAAGTGCGCGACGCTTCGGTGTTCCGGATTGGTCGGGATAGTCAATTCTGTTTGGTTTACTTTTATTTACAAGTTATATTTATTCTTCCTATTTGTGCTTGTATTCAAACTGTAAGATGCATTTATTCTTCCCGTGATTAGGCTTTGGATGTACTAACCCTGGGGGTTGGGAACCAAGTAAAAAATCCCTCTTGTTATGACTGTGTGTTTTTTATTTAATATTCCGCTACATACTAACACTTTGATAGCAAGAATGAACAAACGGATGACGAAGTTCCGACGAAAAGTTTTTCGAGTCAATATTCACCCCCCTCTATCGACACCACCGATCCCACATTGGTTTGATAATCATCAAAAATATTTACCTATTGATTACCCTTCAGACAAAATAAGAAAAATTTCAAAAGAAACAAAATGGTTAGGAAACTATCCCATTTTAGAAGTCAGGTGAAGAAAATCTTAATGAAATTGATAGCTATGAATTTCTACCAGTGTTTTAGGATGGTTCTGATGATATCAATAAGTACATTGTTAGAGTGAACAAATGTGGTTGGAGGAAAAGAAGTGTTTTTTGGGAGCTTGCATATTGGAAGCATTTACTCATTCAGCATAACTTAGATGTGATGCATATTGAGCAAAATTTCTTAGATAACATTTTCAATATTGTGATGAATATTCATGGGAAAACCAGAGATACAATAAAATCACGTGAAGAATTGAAACCATTAGTAAGAAGACCTGAGTAGCATCAGAATGAAACAACTAGTAAATATTCTAAGGCTTGTTATACATTGGACAAAGAAAGAAAGCAAGCAATATGTTCTTGGATGAAAGCAAACAAATTTCCAGATGGATATGCCTCGAAGATGTCTCATTGTGTGGATACAAATAGATTAAAAATGGTTGGAATGAAGAGCTACAATTGTTATGCGTTCATGCAAAGATTAATTAAAATAGCTTTCCAAGACCTACTTCCTAACAAAGTTTAGCAAGCACTTATAGAATTGAGTTTTTTTTTTTAGAAATTTGACTTCTAGGGTTAATATGATATTTGATATACTTTGTTTTCAGACAGATATTCTAATGATACTTTATAAGCTTGAGCTAATATGCCTACCAAGTTTTTTTGATTCAATGAAACATCTACCTATTCATTTATCATATGAGGCACAAATAGGTGGTCCGTGCAATATAGATGATGCACCCTTTTGAAAGGTTTCTTAGGAAATTAAAAAATAATGTACATAACAAGGCAGGAGTTGAGGGATCAATATGTAATGTATATTTGGTTGAAGAAACAACTTTGTTTTGCTCTTATTATTTTGCTGATAATATGAAAATCTGACATCGTAAGTGTCTACAAAATCAGGATGATGGCCAAACATTTGATCCAGTGATGCTTTCTATTTTCAAGTTTCCTAGTAAAGTAATGAGTGCAATTATATCTAGACAGTTAATTGACCAAGAATATCATGCTTGTTAGATATTGAAAAATAGGAGGGCTAAATTGCAAAAATGACATTAATTATAAAAACCCTACCTTTTTCTTTTCCCTTGTTGCACGATCACAAACGGTGGTTCCTTCTTCTCGTGTGAGCAACCTGGCGGCAGAGGAGAGGCGACAACTCCTCCTTCTTCTTCTTCTTCTTCTCGCATGAGCAACCCAATGGCGGCGACTTCTCCCTCACCGGGGAAACATCCCAGCGTGGTTTCTTTTTCCTCGCGCGAGCAAATGACGCCGCCCGTCCCCATGCCAATGATCTTCTTCTTCCTTTCCTCGCCGGCGCATCACATGACTTCTTCCTTCTTTGCCGACGCATCAAAAGGTAAAGGTTGTAAGCCGGCGCATCAGAAGGTAAAGGTTGTAATAAAAATGTTGCAGTGTTGGGTTGTTGCCGACGACAACTTGAAGAGAAAAAAAAGTAAAGATGTTGCTGACGGCAACATGCACCGAAGGTAATAGAGAAAGAAATTTTTTTGTATATATATATATATATATATATATATATATATAAAAATATATATATTGTAAAGGTATAAACGTGTGTTATTATTGGGTATTGAGTCGATTACTCGGATTAGGTTTGGGAACCTAATCTTGGTAACTAGGAATAATCCAAGTTAAACATTTAATTATGGTTATAAATAATTAAATATAATGGGATAATTAGGGTGCCCCTAATTAATGAGGATAGTTCGTTTAGCTAAGTATCATGTATTGTAATAGCTAAACTTATGTCTTTTATTACAGGACCCTGATTGGACACGGATCAGCTGTATGGGAGGTTCTTTCCGAATACGTACACGTCATTTACGAGGCGGGTACCTTCTGACTTATCTCTGTAGATATTTCAGATTTCTATTCATGGTCCCTTATATGGATAGTAGTAGGATTTACCTTTATCTGCCTCTTGTTTATCCTGCTTGGTACTTATTGCTTGGCCTTTGACATGCTCAAATTTATTTTCCATACAATCTCTATGCTTGATATTCTGATTCCGAATAGTACTCAGGTTGGTCGATACCTAGCATTTTTGCATGCCTAGTAGGATATTGCTATATCATGATTTATGATTTCGACCAGTGCATATTATTTGAGGTTGTTTGATGGGTGTTAGCATCATGCACCATCTTTGCATTATTGCATAATTGGCGATCTCTGGGCTCCCTTGTTGTTGAGACGGATCGTCAGTCATATCAAGATCTGCACACACTGCCACTCATGGGTTAGTGGTACTATCAGGAGGGTGTGTGCAGTTGCCTTGTCAAGGCTCCGCTCGGCCGCTCATGGATAGTGGTTCCGCAACGTGGTAGTAGACATGGATCCCTCCTCTTTCCTGTGATACGAGGAGATGAGAGCAGTGCTCCCTCATATGATTTGAGGTAGGACGGGTGTGACCTCCACCAGCAACCTGTCCACTCGATCACTTAGGAGCAGTGATGGCAGAGTGCGTACAATTGTCTTAGCCCTACCCACTCGACCTCACCCATGACCGGTGACGGTGGCTGACTGGCATCAGGGGTGACCATGTCATTGCATCATGTGCACGATTGCATAATTTGCATTGTTTGTGTTTGCTGCACTTGTTTGAGCTATGTTTGTTGCATTTGGATGACATGCACATACAGAAGGGATGTTATTTGTTATGGTTTGGTGACCAATCATGTGGGTCATGATGCGGGTATATCTTGCATGTAGCGTACCGATCATATATTCTATTTTTCCTTGGAGACTGTACTTGCTTGCTCCTATCCTGATATTGTATCGCCTTTTTACTACCATGCATATGTATCTGTTTATATATCCGCGGAGTCCCGATGGACTCATAATCATTTGCCTGTTTTTCCTTTTCAGGATGATGTCGCCAAGAGAGCCCAGTCGCCGGTCCCGTTGATCTTGTGGTATTTTTATTTCGTCCATATTTTCCTTTAGTTATGGTTGGGATGTATTGCTCATTTTATACATCTTGGTAAACTTGTCGTACATGTTCTATTTTATGTATTTTGCATCGTAGGTCTGTCCAAAAGGCAATTTGGAGTTTGTTTTTACACAATAGGTGTTGGTATATGTTTTTGATAGTGTCGATGGTTTGTTTATTGATTTATTTATGTCATAGGTGATCATATTTCTATGTGGAGGCCGTGGAGGCCATATTATGGATGTATTGTATGTGAGATTATCCGCCGTACAGGGGAGGTGCTATCCGATTTTCGTCGGACATGTAGCCCCTCGGGGCGTGACAATATATTTGGTATCAGAGCCAAGTTTGTCGAGTCTTTTCGGATTTGTTCGGAGTCATTTTCTTGATGTGGTTATGTTTGGGACTTGGTGCGATGGGACTTCTCCAGGCGGTAAATAGGTAAATTGGTAAAGGTGTATATTCTTGAACTTTTCATGATATGTTGGTACTGTCTTAACAGGATGACTCGTCGTATTGAGTTGACTCCACCTCGACGTGGTGGTCAGGGATGACTGCCTAGGCGGCCACGTGAGATAGTGGGAGCTGGGACTTCCAGTCAGGCGGCACGGTCTACTAAGAGGGCGACTGAGGTAGCCCCTGTTCACCAGAGTGTTCCAGGGGGTCAGGATCCTCAGCCAGTGGGAGTTCCTTCTCTATTTTAATCGTCGGTTCCCACAGTTTCACCGATACCGCCTACTCCTGTGAGTTTCACAGTTTCGTCAGGGTTGCCACGTCCAGAAGGTACCACAGTTCCACATGTGGTACCTACTCCGGTTTATACCACAGTTTCACCCGTGGCATCTACTCTAGTACCTCCCACCGTCCCTTCCGTGGGGTGGTCAGTCGTACCACCTATGATGGCTATGACAGCATTTCCAACAGTACCGCCTATGGTAGCCGCTGCCCCTGTGGGTTGGCCTTTTGATAGATCACGGATCCCTGCCTTAGCGACGTCCATGAAGGGTCAACTTACCTTATTCTACGGAGGAGCAGATCCGAGTGTCACCCGCACTTGGATTGAGACTATGGAGGGTACTTTTTGCTACCTCGCTTGCTCAGACTGGGAGAGGACAGAGCTTGCTACCTATCATCTACGTGATGATGCTACCACTTGGTGGACTATGCAGAGTACAGTCATTGGCGAGCAGCACGTCACTTGGGCTACTTTTCGGGCTGCCTTGGAGAGCCAGTACCTTTCGGCAGCGTATCGAGTGGCTAAACGACAGGAGTTCTTGAATCTCCAGCAGGGAGATCGTACTGTTATGGAGTATAATGCGGAGTTTTGCCGATTGGCCGAGTATTGCCCCCAGCATGTTGCAGAGGACAGTGAGCGGATGGAGCAGTTTAAGTTGGGACTAGCAGGATATATTCAGGTATGGATGGCTGGTTTAAACATAATATCTTATCGAGACGCATTGGACAAGGCCATTATGATTGAGATGGCCCAAAAAAGAATATACGGAGATAAGAAGAAGGGTAAACAGCCGATTCAGGATACATCTCAGACTCAGCAGCTGCAGATTACTGGACAGAAGCGGGGCAGTCAGAGCCAGTCAGCTTAGGGTACTTCTGGGGCATCTGTTAGACCTCAGAAGTCAGGACGATCATCGACAGGACATTTCCGTTCTTCCCAACAGAACCTGAAGAAGGCAGCTAGTGGCACTCATTGTGTTCTATATGGATCGCGAGAGCATGTTAGAGCAGATTGTACGCTGGGGCAGGCGGTTTACTATTACTGCAAACTGCCGAGGCATATGAGCAGAGATTGTGCGCTGAAGGCACAACATGTAGCTACAGGAGTCTCAGTTCCAGGAGGACGTTTTGGATCGACAGAGTCTCAGAGAGGAGGGTAGAAAGCCTAGACTTTAGTCCGACAGCAGAGGACAGCTCCTCCTCCAGCACATTCATATCGTCCACAGCTGACAGCTCTACCCCCAGCGCACGTGTGTTGTATGCATGGGCACAAGCACACCTACAATCCGACCGCATCTCAGGGTTCGACTTCAGGATCCCAATATCAACCTCCGGCATATCATCCTGCAACCTATCAGCCTCCGACATATCATCCTACAACCTATCAGCCTCTAGCCTATCAGTCTGCAGCCTACCAGCCAGCAGTATACCAGCCGCAGCAGACCGCTAGACCCTCAGTGTCGCAGCCTCAGCCGATTTTGGCGTTGCCTTCCACAGTTCCGGAGATAGGTCACGTGTACGCGGTCAACAGAGAGGAGGCTCAGAGGGCCAATGGATCGGTCTTTCGTGGTACGGTTCATCTTTATTCATTTCCTGCAGAGTTATTAGTAGATACTGGTAGTTCTTACTCCTTTATTTCTCGTATATTTATGAGTAAGATTGGTAGGATACCTACTACTAGACTACGACATCTATCAGTGCCCTTATCGTCCGGAGAGATTATGAGCATTACTCAGGAGGTCAGAGCATGTCCCTTGGATTTCGGTACTGTTACCCTCACCGTCGACTTATTGGTTCTGGAGATGGTGGAGTTTGACATCATCCTTGGCATGGATTGGCTGACAGTTTATCATGCCACAGTTGATTGCCAGGCGAGGGTGGTCACGTTTCGACCCCCGAACCAACCCTCGTGGAGTTTCACTGGCATCAGGGATGATGGTATATCGATTATATCAGTGCTCCAGGCACAGAGACTCCTATCGCGTGGTTGTCAGGGGTTTTGTTATCGCTGATCAGTACCGAAGAGAGTAGTAGCACCCAGCTCTCAGATGTTCCAGTTATCCGAGAGTTTCCAGATGTATTTCCAGAGGAGCTACTAGGTTTGCCTCCCAGAAGGCAAGTGGAGTTCACTATCGAGTTGATTCCGGGGACTGCGCCGGCAACAAAAGCTCCATACCATATGGCACCGAAAGAGTTGGACGAGCTGAAGGTCCAGTTGTAGGAATTATTGGATAGAGGATTTATCCGGCCTAGTGTATCTCCATGGGGTTCTCCTGTTGTGTTTGTGAAGAAGAAGGATGGTTCTATGAAGTTATGCATCGACTATAGACAGTTGAATGCAGTAACCATCAAGAATAAAAATCCCTTGCCACGCTTCGAACAATGCTGCTATGACATATATACTCCTGAACTGAAAAAGGTCAAACCATACATAAGGTAATAGTTAAAGTTTATATATATATATATATATATATATATTTGCAATTCATAGCTTTTCAAAAATTTGAATTGAAATCTAATATGATTTTAAAATACCTTATTTGATAGTTTGCAGTAACAACAACTTCACTTATAAAATCCATAAATAAGTGCAAATGAGGATAAATTTGCATTTTGGTTTCAAATTTATATATGTTAGTTAACACAATGCAATTATATTATATATGTATCTAATTAGGTATTACAATGCAATTCCTTATTATATATTCATCTAATTTTTATAATAACCACTGTTATAGATGAATGATCATAGAATTTCATATATGGAAGATGAAAGATTAAATAATCTCGCATTTGGACCTCTCTGTAATATAACCGTCTACTCTGGTTATTATGTTAATGGATTCAGATTTCAAGTGGGCCAACATGATTCACAAATCTTACGTATAATTCTGGTGTTTGCATAAAGGGATCAACAAATAATAATGATACTCAATTTAACTATTATGGTAAACTTGAGGAAATTATTGAGGTTTAGTACCCAGTGTTACTTTTCAAAAGATGTGTATTATTTAGATGTTCATGGTATGATATAACTCTAAGGACAGGAACTAGAATACATCGTTTATACAATTTAGTCGAGGTTAATTCAACTAAAAGATTTAACAAGTTTGAGTCTTTTATCTTTATGGTACAAGCTGGTCAAGTATTTTTTACCTTAAGTACCCAACTAAGAGAAAATACCTAGTGAATAGCTAGTTGTATGTCAAATAAAGCCTAGGTCAAGCATAGAAATGCCAAATATCATAACTATCCAAAATCATGATGCTTATCAAAATGAGAAAGTCATAATACACTCAGTTGATTCAGAAATACAATCTACATCACTTTTACTTGTAGATGTTAATATCACTTCTAAGGAAATAGATGATGGAGAGATATCTAGCAGTGAGGAGGTTGATATAACAATAGAGTCTAGTGATGAGAACATACAATATGTTAATTTAGTTTATTTAGAATGACATCAGGTGATTAAATATTACATAATAATACTGTCATGTATTACTAATTATTTTTATTTCATCTTACTTGTTATAATGTATTATTATTGCAAATGTGTATATCTAATATTATGATTTTGGATAGATAGTCATGTAGTCAGGACAGAGATCATGTGATAACCAAATTATTTTGAGTGTAGCTGATGACTAGTAAGTATATATGTAATTTTTATGTATTCAATACTTAATTTGTATTTTTTTTAATCACACATATCTAATGTATAATATTTTCCCAATAGTTTTCTCCCAGATGGTCGCTAGGTCTCATCATGTATAATATTGTCCTCGACTGCTATTATATGGGGCCACGTGGAGTAGGATATGAAGAATTTTTATAACAAAGAATTCTAGTAAAAAGCTAACATGATACTAAATCTTATTTTTTTATTTTTGTAGAAGAGATGTGTTTGAGAGGAGGGTCGCGAGGATGAGTTTAAGAAAACTTGGAATGACAATTGCTCCAAATTGTATAGAGATATGTTATACAAGTGGCGGAAAAAGGAAATCAGACCTTCTGAGGTCCTTGAGGCAGTTTGGCAAGCTTGGAGAGTCATTTGGGATGCCCAGCATTGGCAAGATAATGCTGCAATTGCTCGAGCCAATCGCAACTCAGAACTTGCTAGGCCCAGTATCAGATCCACAAAGCATATTGCTGGATCCCGTTCCATTGTTGAGCATGCCTCTAACTTCGTAAGTTTTTAATTAAGTTATAATAAAATTTCATACAAGTGTTTTGAATATTTTTAAGTGCTGTATTTTTTGTACACAGGCTACTAAATTATAGAGACCTCCCATTAGTTGGGAGGTATTCAACAAGACCCATAAAAAGAAAGATGAGTAATATATCGATCGACGCTCCTACCTAATTAATGTAAGGATATTAACTTTAGTTTATATATAATTGTAGAGTTTTTATGGAAATTAATTTAATTCTATTTTTTAACGCATGAAGCAATGCCCACTAGAGTTACACAAGTGTCTCAGCCTGCTGTAGAGGGGGAGGATTCACTGTCTTTTTCCACCGACCAGGTAAATGACATTTATTATGATGTTGTCGGTGGAAGGAGGAAGACCACCCTATACAGCCTTGGCTCTCAGGTCAAAGTTGTTTATGACCGGATGAGCTCTAGGGATTAGGGGATGTCTAAGTTCCTCCTTCTCATCTAGTGAGGTATGTCAATTGTGAGGGGAAAATAATGATCTGCGGATTCGACTCACATCATTAGAGACGACGATGGTCTAGAGGGACACAGAGGTGTGGGAGATGCGGGAGCGCCAGACTCATACTAAGGAGATACTATGTCAGATGCAAGCTTTTATAGCAACGTTATCTCCATTTTTACAAATTGCCCCCCCCCTCATTGTTTGGAGCCTTAGGAGACTCAGGAACCGGAGGATTCCCCTCCTGAGTAGATCTTTTAGAGGTATGTTATCCTCAAAATATTACTATTTGTTTTTTTATTATATGCATCACTAAATATATTATACTTTTTCATTGTCAATTACAGATTATGCATTTTTTTAGAGTCATATCTAGACATTCTCTTGATTGAAAGGTATGTATTTTTACATATTTTATACATTGCTAAATGTTCCCTAGATTTTGTTTATAATTTACGATAACTAGTTATGTCTTTTTAATAAATGCTTGTAGTTGTATTTAACTTCTAGTTTTAATTACAACTAATCAAATAATCTTTCATGTTGGTTTGAAGATGGATTTTGATCAACTTTTTGATTAGGATGTCTTGTATAGACTCTTTCTTTTGTATTGATAAATACTATAGATTTTAGTTCTTTTATTTGGGCATATTATGTATTTGGACATAACTTTCTACATTTTAATTTATATGATTACTGTTATGATGTATACGGAATGTTTGTTGTATGTATGCGGAATGTTTGTCGTGAGTGTGAATTGATTTTTATATATTGTATGTTGATTATATGTGTATTGATATGAATGTAAATATGGGAAATGAAAAAAATGGAGATTCTAGAAAAATTATATCGCAATTTAGCAACGGATTTTTCTTTTTGTTTCCGTCGCTATTCGCGATGGATAATTGACTTATCCATCTTTAATAGCGATGGAATATTGAAATTTCCATCACTAATAGCGAGAGAAACCTAAATATATATTGCTATGTTACAATACAAGCGAGGCCAATTTTATTTCTTTTTCGAAAAATAGCGACGGGTATTTAGGTTTCCATCTCTAATAGAGACTGAATGTCAATATTTCGTCGCTATTAGAGACAAAAAAGTTAATAATCTGTTGCTTGTTCGTCTCTAATAATGAAATTCAGTCACTAATAATGAACTAGCAAACTGTTTCTTTTGGCAAATTAACGACGGACTAGTCAATATCCGTCGCTAATCTATTTCTGGTAAACAGTATTTTCTCCTGTTGCTAGCGACGGATATTTGCTTCCCGTCGCTGTACATTAGCGATGGTATATTAATCATCCGTCGCTAAAATAGCGACGAACATTTAATATCCGACGCTAATAATGACTACGATGTATTCGTACGTGATGGGAGCTATTTTGTCGCTCGTCCATCGCTACACCGTAATAGCGATGAATTGCCGATAGAATTTGTCTGTCCCTAAAGGCTAGTTTTTTGTTGTGGTTTTGTTGTGTTTTGTTTGCCTTAACTTAACATGAGTTGATGCATATCAAAAAGGGAGAGATTAAGTATCCCAGGTTAGTTTTGATGGATCAACCAAGTTAAGTTAGGTCCTGGTTGGTTTGATTCTTGTGTCTAAGTGTGTAGAAACTTAGGAGCACAAGAAGTCGAGTAGAAGATACAACAAGCGAGAAGGATGGCACGGGAAGGGAGTCGACGAGCTCGGTGCATCTCGCACCAGTGGACAAGAAGAGCATGCGTGATGTTGGGAGGAAGCTCATTCAAGAAGAAGGCCAGAGTTGGATTTTGGTGAGCTTAACTCTGGATGGCCAGAAATCACCCAAGCGGACATGGATGGAGTTCTGCACAAAATCAGAATTGAGGCACCTCAGTTGGAACTCGAGGTGCCTCAAATCGAAACTGAGACGCCTCGGGTCAGAACGAAGGCATCTTATATCGAAACTGATCAAAAGTGAATGTTGGTTACATGGATAATGTTTTATCCAACTGAGACATCTTAGGTCCTAACTGAGGCACCTCAGTGCCACGTCGGCATAATGGTAACTTCCGATTTTGGGCTATAAATATTCCCTAGAGCTAGGATTAAACATAAACAACTTTCATTTAATTTCCTAGTCCTTTCTGAGTCTTCAAGAGTCTGTAAGAGGCTTCTTCGACCTCTATGTGTTGATGCAGTCTGGCCCGGTTGTTATTTTGGTGTTCGACAATGATTTAAGTTTAGTTGAGAAAATTATGGTTAAGTCCTGATCAGTGATTAGGCACGGGTTGATTGAAATCCTAGCCTGGAGGGTTAGGTGTGAGAAATCCCGGTGAGTGAAGCCGGGTCCTGGTGAGTGAAGCCAGGTGATGAAAATGTCGGTGAGTGAAGCCGAGTCCTGGTGAGTGAAGCCAGGTGATAGAAATCCTGGTGAGTGAAGCCGGGTCCTGGTGAGTGAAGCCAGGTGTTGGAAATCCCGGTGAGTGAATCCGGGTCCTGGTGAGTGAAGCCAGGTGTTGAAAAGTCCTAATTCGGAAGAGGTGGGTGAATAGTCCTAGCTTAGAGGGCTAGGTGAAAAGTCCTAGCTTGGAGGGCTAGGTGAAAAGTCCTAACTTGGAGGGTTAGGTGAAAAGTCCCATCTTGGAGAGTTAGGTGAAAAAGTCCTGGCTTGGAGGGTCAGGTGCCTAGCTTGGAGGGCTAGGTTGGATGAAGGTCTAACTCGGAGGGGTTGGGTGAAAAGTCCTAGCTTGGAGGGCTAGGTGAAAAGTCCTAGCTTGGAGGGCTAGGTGAAAAGTCCTAACTTGGAGGGTTAGGTGCAAATTCCCAACTTGGAGAGTTAGATTGAAAAATCCTTAGCTTGGAGGGCTAAGGTGAATGAAATCCTAGCTTGGAAGGCTAGGTCTGCATCCCTGGATCGGTCTGGTGACCGATCAGGGTGTTGGCACGCTGCTCCTTCGTGGATCGGTCTGGTGACCGATCCAGCGATGTCTGATCGGTCTGGTGACCGATCAGGGAGCGAATAGTGAGTTGAGTTCCCCTGCTGATCTGCTCCTGATCGGTCTGGTGACCGATCAGGGATACTGCTCAGATTGGTCTAGTGAACGATCATTTGTCGCAAGGTTCTCACTATCACCGATCAGGATGACTCCTGATCGGTCTGGAAGCAGCCTGATTGGTCTGGTGACCGATCAGGCTGGAGCCTGATTGGTCTGGTGACCGATCAGGCTGGAGCCTGATTGGTCTGGGGACCAATCAGGAGTGTGCAGAAGACTGCTGGATCGGTATGGTGACCGATCAGGCTCCTCCCTGATCGGTCTGGTGACCGATCAGGCACAGAACTTTAATTCAAATACGCTGTCAGAAGCTCTGATCGCGTCTGTTTTCACTGCCGATTCTCTGATACACTGCTGATATGTTTTGATATGCATTGCTAAGCCTCTGTTGGAGTGTGCAGGTGATAGCAGGTGATTCAAACACTCAAGGAGGGTCAATGGGAGGCTTTCCGTTGAGCAGGTTTGGCTGTTTCTCATTCTCAGGTTTCAACGGGCAACTGACGCAGCTGGCGACTGACAGAGGCTCAGCTGGAGAGGAGGTCTTCAGTGGACTGAGTGCTCAGGGAGGTCAGTGGGTTCAGGCTGGCTCAGTGGATGCTGATGAAGCTTGTGATGGTGAGCAGAGCTTAAGTGGTGAAGCTGGAAGCAGGGGCGAACAAGACAGAAACTTGGGAAGTTTGGCTGGGCTGTGTTCGTGCTCTCTGTTGCTTTGTGCTTAAGCGATCTTGTTGCATTCCTGTGAGAGCTTTGTGAGTGTTCCTTCTTGTGTGATCTCCTGTACTCAAGTTATATCATCCGTGAAATCTGTGGAGAGGTTTCTCCACCGAGAAGGAGGCTCTATCTTATCCGGGTTCACCGGGGCTTGATCTGCCGACGATCAAGGGATCGCCCACCTTACGGGCACGCCAAGGAGTAGGGGCAAGTTATCCCCGAACCTTGTACATTTTCGTCTTAGCGTTTGTTTGGTTTGTGATTCCTTTCTCCGTTTTATTCTTCCTGTTGTATTTTGTTTCCGCTACTACTAATCTGATCACAGGAAGAGAGTTTTAAAAAGAGGGGGCGATTTGAGTGTCTGGCTATATTCACCCCCCCCTCTATAGCCATCTCGTATCCAACAAGTGGTATCAGAGCTTGGGGCTCTGTTCACGGCTTAACATCTGAGAGCTTACAAAAAGATGGCTGGAAGAGAAGGCTACAGCACAAACCGACCTCCATTCTTTGACGGCACAGATTTTTCATATTGGAGGTCAAGGATGGAGTTCTATCTCAAGACCAATATCAGTTTGTGGTTTGCCGTGAAGGAGGGCTTCATCCTTCCAAGAGATGGTGAAGGAAAAGAGCTAGACTTCTCCATGTGGTCAGCTGAGCAAATCAAAAGGGGAGAAGCGGATGCTAAGGCTGTGGTCACCTTGCAATGTGGAATGACTAAGGACCAACTCATCAAAGTTGGTCCTTTACAAGTGCAAAGGACCTATGGAACAAATCTTTGAGCTCCATGAGGGAACTCAAGACACCCGGAGAGCCAAGAAGGATTTGCTTCACAGCCAACTCCAAAACCTCACCATGGGAGAAAATGAAAAGGTAAGTGAACTCCATGGACGGTTTAAAGAAGTGTTGAATGGTCTCCACTCCATAAATGAAAAGGTAGAAAATAGAGACCTAGTGAGGTATGTA
>JAGFNQ010002015.1:25243-135385 GCA_024364735.1 Boesenbergia rotunda | reverse complement strand
AATGAAAATAAGGATTTGAAGAGCAAAGTTGAAAACCTCAAGAATATTCTTGAGAATTTTTCAACTAGTTCTAAAACTCTAGACATGATACTAAATTCACAAAAAGCGGTTTACATCAAGGTTGGCTTAGGTTACCAACCTAAAGAATCAAGTTTCATGTCATTGATGTCTAGAACCCATTTTAGATCACAAAATAATTATAGGGTTCAAAAGGTTAGAAAGAAAAAGACTAAGGCATGGGTGCCAAAGTCTTTGATTGAAGGTTCTTTAGGTCCCAAAATTTGGGTACCTAAAACCTCTATCTTTAGAATTGTATAAGCATTATTTGAGGGGGAGCATCTATCAACATGGGA
Source organism: Boesenbergia rotunda (assembly GCA_024364735.1). Lineage (NCBI taxonomy): Eukaryota > Viridiplantae > Streptophyta > Magnoliopsida > Zingiberales > Zingiberaceae > Boesenbergia > Boesenbergia rotunda. The sequence continues at coordinate 135,032 of JAGFNQ010002015.1, read as the reverse complement.
GGTTGATATTTGGTGCTCCAAACCCATGACCAACAAAAAAAAAAATTGTCATTCACATGATTGGTTATGGAATGTTCAAATTAAGTGCTTTGATCTTCATTGTCTTAGCCCTTATAACAATATGATCTCTTAGCTAGTGAGCTATGAAATCTCATTTGGGCAATAAGGAAACTTTTCATGCAATGAACAATAGTATCTCCATGTTTCAAAATAAATCTACAAGTGTTGGAAAAATTATGTATAGTGCATGAATGGTTTAGATCGACATATAACTTGCTTTTACCATGGATTGCTTATGATGATATATCTTAGGCTTAAGTTCTTCCTTAATGTGTTGGAGGTGAACATGATCAAGTATGCCATGATTTACTCTATGTGCTGTTATCATTAATCTATGGCATACAAATTTGATTTCAATCATGAACTTGATAGAAATGTGGGACTATGAATTCTCCAATCCAATCTATGAACTATCAATAGAATGGAGAATTAGGATTCTAGACTTGGGACAAATCTAGATCTATGAGTTACCAAAGTTGATTGTATGCATGCATGTTTTGGAAATCTGGTCATAGTTAGATACTAATTTGATACAAATCTGTTTTGAAGTATCCAACTTAGATTTTGGGAACATGATCATGCTTTGATACAAACATGTTTTGATACTCAATTTCATGCTTAGAAATTACTGATCATGTTTTGACACAAATCATGTTGATCATTTTGGGAAAATGGATTTTAGTTAAGAGAAACCCTTTAGGACAAATGGATAAATCTGATTGTATAAGGGTTTGGGAAAGGTTAAGAGTTGAAACAAACCTATTTCTGAAACTGATCAGTTTCAGAAAACATTCTGTGTCAAACCTGATCGGTCCACCGACCGATCAGGGATCCCTCTGATCGGTCTGGTGACCGATCAGTCGTCGTTCTGATCGGTCTGGTGACCGATCAGACCAACTCTGATCAAGGAACTCCCAGATCGTTCCAAATTGATCCAAAATCCCCTCAAGCCAATCTCTTCTCAACAAATTGTATCAGTGTAATGATCATACCACACACAAATCTGATACAAACCAATTACAATTGAAACATATTTGATCCTCCATTGGTACAATCCTGGTACTAAGGAAGTAAAAATTTATTCAAGTGGTACTTGAAACAAAACCTAAATACTGATTTGATACAAACCTATGTTGGAATGTTCAAATTCATAAGAAAGGGTTTGTTTGAGTCATGACTCTTGGTCTTAATGTCGTGTTTCAGAAATTTTTTCTGAAATATCGAATATTAATAGAGTCTATTCCCCGGTTATGGAATGCCAATTGTTAATGCAGTCTGATCAGGAACGTATCAGAGTTCCAGAAATTTTTCTGAAATCTGATCGCTCTCCAGACTAATCAGATATCCTTCTGTATCACGTGATCAACAGACCTGGTTGGTCATGGAGGCTAATCAGGACTATTTTTCAGATACAGTTGCATTCCTTACTCATCCTATGAAGCATATACCTATTTGACCATGATATACTTCTGTATATGTCTTCACATGGAACTCCAAGTGTTAATGCAGTCCGATCTTGAACGAATCAGAATTATAGAAATTTTTCTGAAAATTGATCGTTCATAGATAAATCAGAAATTTTTCTGTATCGATCATCAGTCTGATGGAACTGCGATAATTATTATCATATGATGCATATACATTGTTGCCATGATACACTTATGGTATATGCCTCTCATATGCAATTCAAAAATCATCCTTTGACTTACTTGTCATATGAAACATATACATGCTTGACCATGATATTATTCGGTATATGTTTTCATGTTCGATTCAAAAAATTATCCTTCGATTATTCTGGGTTTGGGGAGAGACCCTTGGTTGAGGGGGAGTTTGTATGTTCAAACTTAATAACCATACCCTTTTCGATGTTTGACAAGGGGGAGAAATGGCTGATTAAGTTTATGGTTATTATAGGGGAGGATCATGATTCCCTTATGAGAATTGAACGGACTTCAATTGATTGATACCTAAACTTAAATTGGGTTGTCAAACAACAAAAAGGGGGAGATTGTTGATGTAGTCTGGCCCGGTTGTTGTTTTGGTGTTTGACAATGATTTAAGTTTGGTTGAGCGAATTTGGGTTAAAGTCCTGGTCGGGGACTGGGCATGAAATCCTGGTGGGTGAAGCCAGGTCCTAGCTTGTGAAGCTAGGTTGAAATCCTGGTGAGTGAAGCCAGGTGATTGGAAATCCCGGTGAGTGAAGCCGGGTCCTGGTGAGTGAAGCCAGGTGTTGGAAATCTCGGTGAGTGAAGCCGGGTCCCGGTGAGTGAAGCCAGGTGTTGAAAAGTCCTAATTCGGAAGGGTTGGGTGAAAAGTCCTAGCTTGGAGGGCTAGGTGAAAAGTCCTAACTTGGAGGGTTAGGTGCAAATTCCCATCCTGGAGAATTAGGTGAAAAAGTCCTGGCTTGGAGGGTCAGGTGCCTAGCTTGGAGGCTAGGTTGGATGATGTTCTAACTCGGAAGGGTTGGGTGAAAAGTCCTAGCTTGGAGGGCTAGGTGAAAAGTCCTAACTTGGAGGGTTAGGTGCAAATTCCCAACTTGGAGAGTTAGATGGAAAATCCTTAGCTTGGAGGGCTAAGGTGGATGGAAACTTAGCTTGGAGGGTTGAGTTTGAGTCCCTGGATCGGTCTGGTGATCGATCAGGGTTTTTGGCACGCTGCTCCTTCGTGGATCGGTCGGGTGACCGATCCAGCGATGACTGATCGGTCGGGCGACCGATCAGGGAGCACACAGTGAGGTTGGGAACCTAATGTGCTGCTCCTGATCGATCTAGTGACCGATCAGGGAGTATGCGTTTCACCCATTGACTGGCTCCTGATCGGTCTGCTGACCGATCAGGGAGCGAGCAGTGAGGTTGAGTTCCCTTACTGAACTGCTCCTGATCGGTCTGATGACCGATCAGGTTTACTGTGTAGATCGTTCCGGAGAACGATCAAGCGTCGCAGGTTCCTCTCTATGATCGATCGGGACGGAGCCTGATCGGTCAGGTCAGTTTCTGATCGGTCTGGTGACCGATCAGGAGGCTACCTGGTCGGTCTGGTGACCGATCAGAAGGCTTAGCATGCGAAACTCAGAAATCGCCCAATATAAGGGTGGATCGGTCCGGTGAACAATCCAAGACCTGGGATCGGTCTGGTGATCGGTCCAGGAGAATCTCAAAGAAATCGCGATTTCTAATTGAGCGTTGGCGATCGATCAGGACGAAGCCTGATCGGTCTGGAACCAGCCTGATCGGTCTGGTGACCGATCAGGAGGCTCTCTGATCGGTCCGGTGACCGATCACTTTAATTCAAATTGCACTGTCAGACATTCTGATCGCGTCTGTTTTCACTGCCGATTCTCTGATACACTGCTGATATGTTTTGATATGCATTGCTAAGCCTCTGTTGGAGTGTGCAGGTGATAGCAGGTGATTCAAACACTCAAGGAGGGTCAATAGGGGCATTCTGTTGAGCAGGTTTGGCTGTTTCTCATTATCAGGTTTCAACGGGCAACTGACGCAGCTGGCGACTGACGGAGGCTCAGCTGGAGAGGAGGTCTTCAGTGGACTGAGTGCTCAGGGAGGTCAGTGGGTTCAGGCTGGCTCAGTGGATGCTGATGTAGCTTGTGATGGTGAGCAGAGCTTAAGTGGCAAAGCTGGAAGCAGAGGAGGAGGGCGAACAAGACAGAAACTTGGGAAGTTTGGCTGGGCTGTGTTCGTGCTCTCTGTTGCTTTGTGCTTAAGATATCTTGTTGCATTCCTGTGAGAGCTTTGTGAGTGTTCCTTCTTGTGTGATCTCCTGTACTCAAATTATAACATCCATGAGATCTGTGGAGAGGTTTCTCCACCGAAAAGGAGGCTCTATCTTATCCGGGATCACCGGGGCTTGATCTGCCGACGATCAAGGGATCGCCCACCTTACGGGCACGCCAAGGAGTAGGGGCAAGTTATCCTCGAACCTTGTAAACGATCCTTGTTAGCGATCCTTGATAAAGATTTCAAAGAGCAAGTTTTAGTCTAAGTCCAAGAGATCGACTAGATTCACCCCCCCCTCTCTAGCCATCCGTCCCCAACACTAGCATCCAAATTTCTTCCAGATTTGGTCGGCAATGGGTGTTCTCAATTCTCTTTGATGCATTTCCGAACTTGTTTCCTGATTCACAGCCCAGAAAAATCAATTTTCAGCCTCCAAATTGACACAAACTGCCTCTCTAGCATTCACTGATTTTTTTTCTGTTATAACTGCATTTACAGCTCAAGTATCAACTTGCTGCTCTCCAGAACCTCTTGGGCTTCGAGTGGGTTTGTTCTAAGTCCTTGTCAGCATTCCTTGCAGCAGCCACATTAGTTTCAAATCAATTTCCGCTCTTCAATTTCTGCACTGCAAATTTTTTTTCCTCTTCTGTTTTTGGCACAAAATCTTTGTAATAGTCTCAAATTTCCTGTAATTTTTCTCTTCAATTCAGACTTCAGCATAATGTCCCCGATTTCTATAGTAAATAACAGCTGCAATCAGGGTGGCCGAAAAGCCTCAGATTTCTAGCAGGGTGGACTTTGGTACAGCTTTCTTTTTCTTTTGTTCCACTTCTAAATGGCACAGATTTTTCCATTGCTTCAACTTTTCCTGCTTTTTCTCTTCAATTCAGAATTCACTTCAGATTACATTCAAACTTCTGATCAGTGAGTTGGATTTCCAGCTCAGATGTGTTCAGCTCCACTTCACTTATGGCTTCCACCTTAGCACAGAATTCTCTCTTAAGTTTGTTAACTGCCCAGCTTAAGTTCCTGAACTGCTTTATTTCCATTTTCTTCTTTCTCCTTTGATCAGCAGTGGATACTCTTGATACAGATCGGATACATTCAGGAACTTAATTCCCTAATTCATAGCTTAGAAAAACAACTCGGCTTCATCTTGATACAAACTGCACAAAAACTGCTTGTACTGATTTTTTAGTTTTCTTTCCTAGCTGCAATTCAGCTCACATTCTCAACCTTTCAGCAGTGTTTTCCGATTTTTTTTCTTTTCTCTTGATCAGCTCAGAATTTCTGCTTTGGGTTCAAGTTAACACAGCTGTAAATCATCTCTGCATCTTTTGATACTTTCAGCTTGTGCCAGCTTCTGTCAAACTTACAGCTCCTCAAAGCCTTCAATTCAGTCTTCCAACAACAGTCCTTCATGGTTTAGAACCTTGTAGCTTACTCCCTTTTCAGTTTGCATCATTTCAGAAGCTCTCAGATGCAGCACTCGGCAGCACCAATGCAATGCAGTTCAGAATTTTTTTTTTCTTCAGCTGCAACAAAATTTTCTTTTGTAATGGCACAGCTTTTTTTTCAGCTTGTATTCAGCTTCAATTCAGCTTGTTTTCAGATTGCCTTCAGATTCCAGCACTCAGCAGCAAACTTTGCATTGTTTCAGTTCAGAACAGTTCAAGGTCTGCTAGAATTGAATCCTTTTCTTCCCTTTTTGCACCAATTTCTGCATTGCGTGCCAATTTTTTCTTCTCTGCAGATTTTTTTTTTCTTCTCAGCCGAATTCAACTTGAGGTTCACTTCCTTGGATCTTCAAATGATGATCAAGAATCATCAATTGTTTTCAATCCTTGCTCACTTCTTCTCACTTGATCTTGATACAAAACTTAACTTTTTCCAAATGCTTCCTTGATACAATGAAAAACAATTTTTTCTTTTTGATCCAAATGCTTCCTTGATATAAAACTTTTTCCAAAACACTAATCACTCCCCCACACTTAAATCTTTGTCCGTCTCGGGCAAAATAGCATCAAGAAAACATCCCAAGCAAACAAATCCATAGAAAAATTGGGGTTAAGATTAGGAATAAGGAAAGACAAATAGAATAGACATGATTTTTGCCAAAATTGATGTGGAAAGGTAAACAAAATTATTAGCTTCTATAAATGTGATCCAATCATTGAAATATGGTTTTGAAAGAACCTAAGCAAGTTCTAGAGTACAATAACATGTATGTATCACAAATATAAGGCTAATTCTCACTAGGCAAAAAGAACTCATCTCAAATTCTCAATTAAGAATCTAAAACCAAGTAGTACTCAAGCATCCAAGATTTCATCCATGAATTCAAACCCTAAGTTTTGACAACCAAATTTAACTTGTTTTCAAAAGACTCTAAAATACTATGGAGATAACCTAGAGGGATACATTTATTCCTAGTCATGCAAGAAAAAGTGCTAGAACAAAAGACATGGTATTTACAATGACTCCTATGCATTCTACTCTACTCATGCATTTATTAGCAAGAAAATTCTACTTCTAGAAAGCATGAAAATGAAAAATGCAATAAAAGAAAATACAAGAAAGAAATATCTCCCCTTTATTTCCGGTGGACGGAGTCTATCAAGAAGGAGCCTCCATCGGGGTAGTGGAGGAAAATGGGTGGTTGAGAGAATTAGGTCTCCCCCACACTTGAACTTCACAAAAAATTGCTCTGGTGGCCTAAGGCGATTCAGGTTCAAAATCCATTGAAGGAATGGAATGCTTCGAATTAAAGTAAAAGCATCTCCTCCTTCTTTATGCCTTTTAGAAGTCCTTCCAGGAGGTTGAAGTCTGTTCAGATGGAGCACCTACTCCTGAAGTCTTCTAGACCCTGCAAAACAATGTAATACCTCTCTCAAGCGTGCAGGGCAAGACAGAAATAAAATAATATTAGTCTTTGCATGCAATGTATCCAAAACTGCATCATGTCCAATGAAATCAATTCTTGGTGCCTCAATAAATTTTTCACAATTATTTTCTACCAAGGATGTATCAAGCAATGTGTCACAACCTATAAAATCAATTTTAGGTGTCTCAATGAATTTTTCACAATTATTTTCAGCATAAGATATATCAAAAGACTCATCACAACAATCAACAATACTAGGCACTTCTAAAATTTTTTCACACTCAGCATTTGCATCTGATGTAACACAACATGTTTCATATTCAACAAATTTAACACTAGGTACCTCTAGGGATTTTTCACAATCAAATTCTACAAGAGATGCATCCCTGAGTTTATCACAAACAATAAAATCAGTTTGAGGTAGCTCAATACAATTTTCAGGAAATATAGGAGGAGTATTTACCTGATCGTGCTGAAAAATACCTGGAGGTTCTACAGAAGCAGATGTATCCGTGTTCTCCTCTTGGTCAAGTAATTGCTCCTCTTCAGCCTCAAGCTCTGGTGGACACTCAACTAAAACAGGTGATCCTTGGGTTCTTGCTTCCACCATGCAAGTCCCTACACTTTCTGGTTCATCCTCTGAATCTTGTGGTGGTCCCTGGGGCTTAGTGCAATCCCCTACACCTATGGAATCATCTCCTATGCATGCTTCTCCTGTAATATCTGCAACAACAACATTAGAAAAATTAGGACTATCAATAATACTATCATCACCAAATAAAAGATGAGAATGGTCCTGTTGAGCTTCAGAATCTTCTTCTCGAGCTGAAAAGTTTGGAAATGGATTTTGAGTAGGAATCTCCGGAGGAATGCATGTTGTAGGTGCCCTGATTTTAATGATTTCTTCTTCTTCTTCTTCTACCAAATTTGCAAGATTACTTGAAGAAGGACTTGGCCATGCACTAAGGTCACCTTGAACTGTTATAAACTCAACTCCGGGGGTGTTTAAACTTGACACAACCTCTTCATTCCCCAAAGTTAGATCACCATCATACCCCTCAGAATCTTGAGTAGCTGGAGAAGATAATTGTCCTAATCTTTGGGCTTTTATCTGATTCACATCATTAACCAATTGTCCCATTTGCCTTCTGTGGTTTTGAAGTCTTTGTTGCACAATTTCCCCAAACCTTTGTTGTTGAGCCTCAAGCTCTTGTTGGTCTTGAAAAGTAACATAAGGCTGCTGAAGACCAAGAGTAGGCTGTGCATGCTGAAATGGAGACCGTGGGGGCTGATAAAATGGTTGAATAGGCTGATTAAATTGCTGAAAACTTGGCTCACAACTTGGTGGAGATGGCTGAAAACTTTGCTGAGAGTTATATCCTTGAAAATTCTGATTTTGCAATGGAAAATCCTGTGATGAGGACTGATTTTGTATAGGCTGAAACCCTTGATTGTAAGGCTGGAAATTCTGATCATAGGGCTGTGAAGGCTGGAAAAATGGTTGGTTTTGAGGTGGAAAAGTTTGAAATGATTGACAACCTTGCTGCCCTTGCTGATATGGCTGGAATTGAGGCTGCGGTTGCTGAAAAAACTGATTTGGTTGCTAAAAGTTGGGCTGAAATTGTTGAATTGGTTGCTCAAAAACTGAAAATTGGGGCTGCCCATTCTGAATTTGTTGGAAATTTGAGTAGGGCTGTTGGAAATCTTGCTGAGGTGACTGCTGAAATTGGGGCTGAGGTGGCTGAAATGTAGGCTGAATCGCCCGCTGGTAAGTAGATGAATGAGCTTTATGTTTTTGTTGGTATTCCAACACCTTACACCAACATTTCAACTCCACCAATGTCTCTTTTATCTCTTTACAGAACTCTGGTGAAAATATTTTGATCTTGCAGCCCTGTCACAAATCAAACAAGAAAAAAAAATGGCAGCAACTGTATACAAAAGATAAAGCACAAGAAAATAGAATCAAATGATATGCCCATAAGCACACAAGCAAAAATCAAACAAATTAACTAGTTGCTTCCCCGACAACGGCGCCAAAAATTTGACGGACCCGAAATACTAGATTAAGTTGTCACGGATGTAGGTCCATCAGAATTTAGAATTTGTATAAAAAGTTGGAAACCCTTTTTGCAATCAAGAACAAAAGCGTAGTAAAGGGGCCACAGGTCGTATTTTTCCTAGGGACTAGTTGAGAGTTTGTTTGATTCTAGCTCGTGTTTATGTGTCGTTTGTGAATTTCGGGTTTCAAATAAAATTGGGTTTTGTTTCAATTAGAAATGGAAAAGCAATTAAAAGCAAAACCACTCAATTAAGGGAGCTACACAAGGAGTTGACACTAAAGAACTCAACGAATGATGGAATTAATCAACCAATACACAATAACCAGACTTGGAAAACAAATCTTAATTCGATTCACTGAATTCAAATGCAAGGGAATTCTTATGGAGAGCTAAACTGATACAAAAGAATTACCAAAGCATGCTTGATACGCATAGGAAAACACTTGTGCCAAAACTGCTACTTTTGTGCTAAAGTTAATACTAACAGTTCGGAAGTACAATGACTGCAAAAGACTGATTTCAAGCTCAAAAGTACACTATAAATTGCATTCAACTTGGCACAAACTACTGCTGAAATTCCACTTGAAACATTGTGCAGAATTTGATGTAATCTTGCTACCCAAATGGATGAAGCTTATGTGCCAAATTAAGATATAGAGTGTCGAGCTAATGCTGACAATTCAGCAATAAAACCAATCGACCAAGCTTGGAATCAAAGCTGTCAGTGAACATGACATACTGAAATAAATGAAGCACTGCCGCAATTAAGCAAGGGACTGATCAATTTAGAACAGAAATTCTAGATGCAGAAATGAATGAAGGCAGGGATGAGATGAAGAATTTCAGAAATCTAATCCAGAATTTCAGAACAATCTGATGCAAAACCAAACAATACAGCTGATATCTAATTCTCCAATCTAAAGGTTCATGTAAGGTTCATAAGTGTTGAAATACACGTGATGCAATTGCAGGACAAAATTCAGTAGCAAAATCCAGAAACAAGTTAGAAACTTCACAGCAGAAACAGTTTACAGAAATGGCAGTCCAATTCAATTGTAGTCAACGATCAAGGCAAGCTGAGTTCAGAGTCTAAGGCATCAAATGAATGTTTCAGCAATGATTATGAGCACTAATGTTCACTAACAATCCAACTCGGAAACCTGTTAATAAATTCATGCAGAACTGAACTGAAACTTCAGAAATGGATGTGATACGCATACAAGCTTAGCAAACAATTCAGATATAAAACCAAATGAGAAACAAACTCGAATCTCATGCATTGACATACTAAATGCGATCTTTAATTGCAGGGAATAAACTAAACATTAATCGAATTGGAACTAAACTAAAGAATTTCGAACTAAACTGAAATCTGCAGCAAAAGGTTGATACGCAAGCTGAAAACAGGGATACAAGACTGATACACTAGGATTAAGCAAGAAATTCACTGAAATGAAAAGCGATTATCCACTAAACACATTCCCTAGCTATTAAACTAGAAGAATTGAACTCTAATTTAAGCTGGAACAATGCATTAAATGAAGTTAACGAATCTGAAACAAAAACAGAAACGAAACTAAAGCAGTAACGGAATTACAGCTACAAACGGAATTTAACTAAACCTCAATCTCTCATCTCAGCTCAAGAAATCCTTGCTGCCACTCAAGGATGAGCCTCGAATTGAGAAGGAAACGATCCATACAAGAAAACGAATCATCTGATACAAGATTCAGAAATAAAAAGGCAGAAACGAAATCTACTGCTAATAACTGAAAATTCGCCAATTAAGCTAAGCCTTAATCCAAATCCTTGCTGTCACTCAAGGATAAGCCTTGAATCGAGGTGGTCACGCCTTCAAACGAAGAAATTGAAGAAACGATGAAGAAAATCGCTAAACTACTGAAGAAGACGAGCTGCGCCGAGGAAGACGCGACGAGGAGAAGCTGCGGCCAAATTTTCCTTAAGTAATTAACATTGGACGACTCAGATTGATTTGAGGAGATCCAACGGCTGATCTTGCTCTGATTTGATCCAAACTTTGATGATGATGATCTGGGGTCAGGATCTGCCTCGTGGTAGCTCGGATCCTCCAGATGTGCAACGGATGATCCAGATCACCCTAAACTTTTAATGGACTATCTAGAGCCCTCTAAGCTTGATCCAACGGTTGATTTAGCTCTGATTGGGATGAAACCTTCAGATCTTGATCAGAGTGCTTGATCAACGCTAACCCTAGCTCGGATTACTTCAGATGGTCCCGGATGTCTCAGATCTAACCACTTTTGAATCGGACGGCCCAGATTTAATCCTAATCTTGATAACTCGATCCGGGTCACTTCCGACTCAAGTTTGACCCAATATGCCCTAAGTCCATGAACCTTTCATGCCTACAAAAAATAGATCAAAAATTTAGTGGTCAAATAATCCAAATATGTGCAAGTTTACAATTAAGTCCAAAATAAAAGGAAGTTCTAAAACCTAGGGTAAATTCACAATTAAGCAAGCAAAACATGGGTCAAACTTGAATTTTAGCAATTAAAATAATCAACAAAATGATATTTATCAGATACCGATTTAAGGTCTCCCATGCCAATGGAAAGAAATATGCTAGAGCAGCATATGATTATGACAAGAAGGGGGAGTCCAAAAATGACAAGGGAATGTCATTTAAAGGGAAGAAAAAGGTCTTAACTAAGGACAAAGGGTCCAAGGTTAAGAGGGTTGAGTTTGTAGGCCAAGAGTCACTGGGGGAACACCGGTGTTGTCTAGTGTTTGTTGAGTCACCTAAGGAGGTGGCTAAGGCTAAGAGCTCAAGGGGGAGCTCTAGGAGCCTTTGGGATATGTGGTGAATAGATCTTGGGAGGGGTGCTCCTAAAGGTCTGGATGGACCATGGAGTGTGCCAAAAGAGTTGGAGACGGACTTGAGTCTAAATTCTTAGGTTTTGGCACTTGGATTATGTGGTTTCATGAATGGAAATATGGCATTGGGGTCATATAGCATGAAGGCTGGTTTTTGATGTATAAATGTCATGTAAATCAATGCTAGGGATGCATTCTGGGTGGGCATAGGCAAAAACATCAAGAGAAAATCAAAACTAGGACTTTAGGTCAAGGTTCTATTGAACTTTTTAGCTAGTTTTGGGTTTTGTGTCAAACTTGGGAATGGTGATAGATACATTTTGGAATGTATTTTTCCTAAGTAGGTATGGGTACCACAAACTTCTCCACAAAATTAAAGAATATTTGGAGATTTGTGGAATTTCTGGCGCGTTTTTGAATTTGACTAGAAAAGCTGAAATTCTAATTTTTAGAGTATCAGTCGACTGCCCTGGGGGCAGTCGACTGGTTAGGGCTGATTTTTGTATCAGCAGTTGGGAAGTGGTCCAAATGATGTAAAATAAGTGTATGGGGTGCTAGTACACTGTGTTTAGGATCATTAGGAATTAAAAGATCCAATAATTGGGATATTGTTGGGTTCTTTTTGATGTATGGCAAAGGGGGAGAAGTGTTGGGTTTAATTTGGGAAACTAAACACGCCTTTGCGGAAAACTCTAGGTTTAGGGGGAGTTGAGATTAAGGGGGAGCATGGTTGCTCCATTCGTGGTGTAAGGGGAACCTTGGAGAGGTTCTTAAAAAGCCTTTGTAAGTCCAATGTAGAGAGAGCCTTGGGATAGGTTTTTAAAAGCCCGTTTTTGTGAAAATTCCTAACTTGGGGGAAGTTAGGTGTGGGATGCCTTCGGATAGGATCCATGTTTGCATTGCATATGCATTGGCGGTGTAAGTTCAAGATGGAGTCTTGACAACGTAAGTCCAAATGGTTGTTTTAGCATTGTTATTGCTACTTATTACTATTTGTTTTCCCTAACTTAAACGTATTGTCAAATATCAAAAAGGGAGAGATTGTTGAGCCAATCTGTGATCTGGAGTAACCATGTGTTTTGATATTTGGGTAAAGGGTTTAAGTTAGGTTTACCCTTGTGTATTTGATATGTGTATGTGAGTGTGCAAGATGTGCAGGTTACACATATGGACTTAGCTGGATGGTCACGGTACGGTGAAGGGTGGCATGGAGACAAGCTGAAGGCTTGTGTGCGCACCTGAGGGACCATGGATAGCAGGGACGAAGAGCTAAGGGGCGCGGACTTCGAGGCGTACGTGAAGGATGGCATAGAGGCGAGTTGGAGGCGTGTGCGCATCCGAGGGACGAGGGCCAAAAATGAAGAGGGCGCGAAGGCAATAGTCGAGGCTGCTGGTGAGGAGTCAGCTGAGTCGTGAGGGTACAAGTATGAGTGTTTGTACTCAGGGGCTAAGCCGGGAGGGTTCGAGTGTGGAGAGACATGTATTCGGGGAGTGAAACCCTAGGCTTAGGGTCGAACCAGTCGACTGCCCCAGGGGCAGTCGACTGGTAAGTATCCAGAATTCGAACATTGGGCTGTCAACGGTCGAATCTGGGTGGGGGCAGTCGACTGCCCTGGGAACAGTCGACTGCCAGCGTGAGTTACAACCCTGAGTTCTATTTAAAGAGAACTCGGTTGGGGCTGAGAGCTTTGACGAAATGAGCTTGGTTAGAGCTCATTAGTAGTCTAAGTGCTCAGGTTGTGTACTCAAGGTTGTGGCGAGGTTTCTCCACTCACAAGGAGCAACGCAAGCTAGCCGAAGGGCATCCGGGGAGTGATCCGCCGAAGGATCGAGGGATCGTCCACCTCACGGACTGTCGTGGAGTAGGAGTCTTTATCTCCGAACCACGTAAATAGGTATTGTTAGCGTTGTTTGTGTTTATTATTATTGTTTCCACTTGCGCACACTAACAGCGTAGGAAGAAAACGAAGAAATTGCTATTCAGCCCCCCTAGCAACCGTACAAGATCTAACAAGTGGTATCAGAGCTTGGTCCGCTCTTGATTGAAATAACCGCCAAAGGGAGCAAGAAAGCTAGAGGAAAATGATGGAAGATAAGCTAGGGGATGACATCTACACTCCACCCCCTACGACCATGAAGATTTAGGATATTGGAAGACAAGGATAGAAACATGGTTCGGAATGGAGTGAGATCTTTAAATTGCGCTTGAAGAACCATTCGAAATTCCAAAGGATAAGCATGGGAAGAAGCTTAAGCCTAGATATTAGAATCAAGAACAACAAGCACAATCGAAGGCAAATGAAAAGGTAATTGCAATTTTACTTAACATTTTGTCTACTAATGTGTTAAGTGGTGTAGGAAAGTATCACAATGCGAATGAGCTATGGAACAAATTGGTAGCATTTCATAAAAGTCCTACACTAGCTCAAGTGATTGAAGAACCCGAAGAAGTGAGTTCAATGGCCCAAGAAGAGCAAGAAGGAAAAGAATTATCAACATCATCAAGTGAAGTAGAAGAATTATGTGAAAAATCATCAACTTCCTCAAGAAAAGAAGAGGAAGTATCAATCTCAAGAATTAAGGGGGAGGAGAGACCCACTTCCATACCGGAGCAAGAAGAAGCTTCTACCTCCACCAAAGCAAGAACCAAAGATCACATTATATGCTTTGGATATAATGAAAAGGGACACTACAAGGACAAGTGCCCAAATGGTAAGAAAAAGGAGGTAAAACCTACACTCATTTCAATTTCGTTTAAATCATGAGTTGTAGGAATGGAGACGCCCAAGAGAAGAAAAAGAAAATTAGATGCTTCACATGTGAAGAACTAGGGCATTATCACACAAAATGCCCAAGGAAATGAGTGCTAAAGAAAATGGAGCAATTGAGAAGATAGGAAAAGGAGCAAAGGAAGAAGAGAAGCTCACATCAAGGAGGAACTACAAGGATAAGGGAGGTAATCCCTAACTTTAAATTAAAATGCAATTCAATTTGAGTTCCTCCATGAATGTTAAAAATAGTGTCAATTATTCATCAATGCATGCTAGAATCAATGAAGAATGTTTGCTTGTGCATAGTCATGGATTTAAGTATCATGATAGGAATAGGGTTAATAAGGTAGATCAAAACCCTAGGAGAACCGTGCATCATGATAAACCCAAGACCCTTGCACCTAAGGATCAAGGCATTAATCCCAAGAAGGGGAGATACATGCCTAGGAAGAAGGATAGGTCTAGGAATGTCCAAAGTGGATATGTGGACACTAAGGTTAAAAGTTTAGAAAGGGAAAATCAAGCCTTGATGGCAAGACTTGATTAATTGGAAAAGACCCTCAAAAGATTTACGGTTGGATCTAAGGGGTTAGATATGGTATTGAGTAGTTTAAAACCCAACTATGATAGATCAGGGTTGGGATACCGGTCTAAGGTCTCTCATGCCAATGGAAAGAAATATGCTAGGGTAGCTTATGATTATGGCAAGAAAGGGGAGTCAAAAAATGGCAAGGGAATGTCATTTAAAGGGAAGAAAAAGGTCTTAACTAAGGACAAGGGGTCCAAGGTTAAGAGGGTTGATTTTGAAGGCCAAGAGTCACCGGGGGAACACCGGTGTTGTCTAGTGTTTGTTGAGTCACCTAGGGAGGTGGATAAGGCTAAGATCTCAAGGGGGAGCTCTAGGAGCCTTTAGGATATGTGGTGAATAGATCTTGGGAGGGGTGCTCCTAAAGGTCTGGATGGACCATGGAGTGTGCCAAAAGAGTTGGAGACAGACTTGAGTCTCAATTCTTAGGTTCTGGCACATGGATTATGTGGTTTCATGAATGGAAATATGACATTGTGGTTTCATGCTAGGGATGCATTGTGGGTGGGCATGGGCAAAGACATCAAGAGAAAACCAAAACTAGGACTTTAGGTCAAGGTTCTATTAAACTTTTTAGCTAGTTTTGGGTTTTGTGTCAAACTTAAGAATGGTGATAGATATATTTTGGAATGTATTTTTCCTAAGTAGGTATGGGTACCACAAACTTCTCCACAAAATTTGGGAATTTTTGAAGATTTGTGGAATTTCTGGCGCATTTTTGAATTTGGCTAGAAAAGCTGAAATTCTGATTTTCAGAGTATCAGTCGACTGCCGTGGGGGCCAGTCGACCCCACGGCAGTCGACTGGTCAGGGTTGATTTTTGTATCAGCAGTTGGAAAGTAGTTCGAATGATGTAAAACAAGTGTATGGGGTGCTAGAACACTGTGTTTAGGATCATTAAGGATTAAAAGATCTAAATTGGGATATTGTTGGGTTCTTTTTGATGTATGGTAAAGGGGAAGAAGTGTTGGGTTTAATTTGGGAAACCAAACACGCCTTTGCGGGAAACCCTAGGTTTAGGGGGAGCTGAGATTAAAGGGGAGCATGGTTGCTCCATTCGTGGCCTAAGGGGAACCTTGGAGAGGTTCTTAAAATGCCTTTGTAGGTCTAATGTAGGGGGAGTCTTGAGATAGGTTTTAAAAAACCCGTTTTTGTGAAAATTCCTAACTTGGGGGAAGATAGGTGTGGGATGCCTTAGGATAGGATCCATGTTTGCATTGCATATGCATTGGCGGTGCAAGTCCAAGATGGATTCTTGGCAACGTAAATCCAAATGGTTGTTTTAGCATTGTTATTGCTACTTATTACTGTTGGATCGAGAGAAACGATAGAGGGGGGGTGAATATTGTAAATCATTTTTGGATTAAAGATAAGAGCATACGCAGCGGAAAATCAAATCACAACAAAAAAACGCAAGTAGTTTTATTTGGTTCGGAGTGGCGGTCGGCTCCTACTCCAAAGCCCACGGTCGTTGACCGTTTACTGGGGGCAATTCTATATGTGCGCAAAGAGTTTTACAGAAAGATTACAGTTGTAGTATAAAACAAATGAAATAACAGCTCCTCGTTACCGACGTCCGGTGTAGAATGTTTCTCGGAGCAGAGGGACGTCGTCGGCGCTTGTATCTTGAGTTGGGAGGTTTCTGGAGCAGAATTTACCTGATGCCAATCGGCTCCTCCGGTTGGACTTTTGCCCAGTAGTCCTTCGCCAGGTCTTTAGTACCAAGCAATCCTTCGCCTGGTGCCCAGCAGTCCTTCGCCAGGTCTTCGGTTCCAAGCAGTCCTTCGCCTGGTGTCTAGCAGTCCTTCGCTAGGGCTTTGTATCCTGGCATTCTTTCGCCAAGTTCCTAGCAGTCCTTCGCTAGGGCTTTGTATCCTGGCATTCCTTCGCCAGGTGCCTAGCAGTCATTCGCTAGGACTTTGTTTCCTGGCAGTCCTTCGCCAGGTGCCTAGCAGCCCTTCGCTAGGACTTTATTTTCTGGCAGTCCTTCGCCAGATGCCTAGCAGCCCTTCGCTAGGACTTTACTTCCTGCACACTTAGTAATCACATTAGACAACAAATAATACTTAACTTTGAATCCTTTGCCAATATCAAAACAAGGTTCGATATGGTGCTTCCTGCACCAACAATTACTATTTGTTTTTCCTAACTTAAACGTATTGCCAAACATCAAAAAGGGGGAGAATATTGAGGCAATCTGTGATCCGGAGTGACCATGTATTTTGATGTTTGGGCAAAGGGTTTAAGTAAGGTTTACCCTTGTGTATTTGATATATGAATGTGAGTGTGTAGGATGTGCAGGTTACACATATGGACTTAGCTGGACGGTCTCGGTACGGCGAAGGGTGGCATGGAGACAAGCTGGAGGCTTGTGTGCGCACTTGAGGGACCATGGATAGCAGGGACGATGAGCTGAGGGGTACGGACTTCGAGGCGTACGTGAAGGATGACATGGAGGCAAGCTGGAGGCTTGTATGCATCTGAGGGACGAGGGCCAAAAATGAAGAGGGCGCGAAGGCAATAGTCGAGGTTGCTGGTGAGGAGTCAGCTGAGTTCTGAGGGTACGAGTATGAGTGTTTGTACTCAGGGGCTAAGCCGGGAGGGTTCGAGTGCGGAGAGAAATATACTCGAGGAGTGAAACCCTAGGCTTAGGGTCGGACCAGTCGAGAGGCAGTTGACTAGTAAGTAGCCAGAATTCGAACGTTGGGATGTCAACGGTCGAATTTGGGTGGGGGCAGTCGACTGCCCTGGGAGCAGTCGACTGCCAGCATGAGTTACAACCCTGAGTTCTATTTAAAGAGAACTCGGTTGGGGCTGGGAGCTTTGACGAAATGAGCTTGGTTAGAGCTCATTAGTAGTCTAAGTACTCAGGATGTGTACTCAAGGTTGTGGTGAGGTTTCTCCACCCACAAGGAGCTACGCGAGCTAGCCGGAGGGCATCCGGGGAGTGATCCGCCGAAGGATCGAGGGATCGTCCACCTCACGGACTGTCGTGAAGTAGGAGTCTTCATCTCTGAACCACGTAAATAGGTATTGTTAGCGTTGTTTGTGTTTATTATTATTGTTTCCACTTGCACACACTAACAACGTAGGAAGAAAACGAAGAAATTGCTATCCACCCCCCCCCTCTAGCAACCGTACAAGATCTAACAGTGGATATGTATTCACTCTGGGAAGTGCAGCCATTTCATAGAAATCTTCTAAGAAAACCATAATAACCAGATCCACGATGGAGTCTGAGTTTGTAGCTCTTGACAAATGTGGTGAAGAGACTGAATGACTACGACAATTCTTAGAAGATATACGGAGATGGTCGAAACTCATATCGACAATCTACATACATTGTGATAGTCAATCGGCATTTGACCGGGCACAAAGCCATCTGTATAATGGTAAGTCTAGACATATACGTCGGAGACACAATACCATTAGACAACTACTCTCAACTGGAGTTATCACTGCTGACTATGTGAAGTCAAAGGATAACTTAGCGGATCCACTAATCAAAGGGTTACATCGAGAGTTAGTTGCAAGCTCATCAAGAAGGATGAGTTTGATGGCGATAAAAAATGTTGGTGCAAAGGAAACCCAACCTATGCAGATTGGAGATCCCAAGAACTAGGTTCAAAGGGACAACCTAACTGCACTAACAATGTTGTGAAGGATGGAGATTAAGCATACGACTTTTAATGATTCAATAGAGTTATGTGGAAAATTCTTAAGTGGTCACTGTAGGACCGGTGCCGGCGATAGAGGGGGGGGGTGAATATCGACCGTTAAAATCTTTTCGGTAACTTCGTAGAAAACTATCGTTCGTTCTAGACACAGAGTTAGTAGCAACGGAAAAGCAATAGAGCGAGCGAACAAAACAAAAGACAGATTACTCGCGGGATTTATTTACTTGGTTCCCGACCCTCCTGGGTCAGTACGTCCAAGGCATATGTACTCGGCGTGAGTCCACTATTGGTCTCCTTTCCGGAATTTCCGGAGGCGGAGAAAACCTGTCTTACAGTGTACAATTACAAGCACAAGTACAGAAAATTAAGTACGGAAATAATAAATGCAAACCGAACAAAACAGAGTTGAAGCTCGGCCGATCTGGACCTCCGAAGTGTCGCGCACTTCCTCCTGGAGCCTCCCGGTCGTAGAGCCTCGTCTTTAGCGCATTGTCGTCGGTCAGAGTGATCAGAATGGTACTTAGCAGTTGTGTCTGAAGCAGAGGGGTCGAAGCCCCTTATATAGGCCTCCTGGGGGTGCCCTGGACACTAGGGGCGCCCCGATAAACCCAGTCAAACTTTATCCCCGCGTCGACCTCGCCGCAGCTGATAAAACCTTTGACCAGAGCACCCCGGACCTCCCGGGCGCCCTCATGAGGGCTTATCTGAGTTTCAGACTCGAAACTGCAAAAACAGCTTTGAACCCGGGCGCCCCGGACGCTCCGGGCGCCCCGCTTGACACCTATTCTGCTTACTTAACAAAAACTGCATTTTACTCTTGACTGGGGGCGCCCCATCATCCCGGGCGCCCTCATCAAGCCTTTAAACCCAATACTGAGTTTTATGCCTTGCTCTGGGCGCCCCCAACAGTGGGGGCGCCCCCATCAGCCACTTTCCAGCAACTTGCCTGCTTTGTCTTCGGTTCTTGGTACCTGCAAGATACACAAACACAAAGCACATATACACATATTCTTAACCTTAAGGACTTGGTTTTGACTTCGGATTTGCATGAAACCCTAGGTCGAACCGGCGCAAGTTCCCACCCCCGAGAACGCGCCTTTCACCTACTCCTTTCAGGAGACGGTTGCCACCCAGTCCTTCGGGTGGACTTTTACCCAGCAGCCCTTCACCAGGTGCCTAGCAACCCTTCGCTAGGTCTTCAATTCCTAGCAGCCCTTCGCTAGGTGCCTTGCAGTCCTTCGCCAGGTCTTCAACTCCTAGCAGCCCTTCGCTAGTAGGTCTTAGGGTTTCGATACCTAGCATCCCTTCGCTAGGTGCCCAATGGCCCTTCGTCAGGTCTTAGGGTTTCGATACCTAGCAGCCCTTCGCTAGGTGCCCAACGGCCCTTCGTCAGGTCTTAGGGTTTCGATACCTAGCAGCCCTTCGCTAGGTGCCCAGCAGCCCTTCGCCAGGACTTAGTGCTTCGATACCTAGTAGCCCTTCGCTAGGTGCCCAGCAGCCCTTCGCCAGGACTTAGTGTTTTGATGCCTAGGTTAACTAGGACTTTTCTTCAACATAGGTTACTTCTCCTTTGCTCCCCTTTGTCTGTTCAATGTATCACTGACTTAAGTATATTGTCAAACATTAAAACACTTAAAGGAGAACATCAGTGATGCAACTTGCACCAACAATCTCCCCCTTTTTGATGTTTGACAATAACTTAAGTTAGATTGGTTGAAGGGGCTAACTTACTATCCTTGGGATAAAAAACCAAAAAAAATATAAGTTTTGAAACTATATTTTTGATCTTTGGGAGAAAATTTTTCTAACTTAAGCACACCTAAAAACCAAAAAAAATATAAGTTTTGAAACTATATTTTTGATCTTTGGGAGAAAATTTTTCTAACTTAAGCACACCTCTCCCCCTTTGTCATACATCAAAAAAACTTTAAGAAAATACTTGCACCAGCAATGAAAACTTTTAGTTCTTTTTTAACATACTTAGTGCAAAAATTTTTGAAAGCATGACATTTTGAATGATATATTGCATTTTTTTGAAAAATGTATAATTTTGAAAAAGATGCTATGTACTTTTGAAAGATTATGTAATATAAATTCCTTTGAAAAATGTATTGAATTTTTGAAAAATTAAGTACTTTTGGAAAATGCATAATTTTTGAAAGAATGATATTTTGGAAAATATAAATATTATGCATATTTTGCAAGTACTAACTATTTTTGAAAAAGATGAGACTTTGAAAAATATAAGTGATTTTTTGAAACATAATATTTTACTTGACTATGTTTCTTTTCCAGTCTGACACAATCCTAGGAAACCTTGTTAACCACAAGGACATTTCCTAAGTGTCCTGGAAATTGTTCAAACTCAAGTAAATATTAACAAAATTTTGTCAAAAAAATGATAGTACTTTTGAAAATATATGCTAGTGGATTTTGAAAAATGTATGAACTTTTGAAGATCCAATATTTTACTTGACTTGGTTTATCTTCCAGTCTGACACCATCCTGGGAAACCTTATTGACTATAAGGACATTTCCTAAGTGTCCTGGAAATTTTCCAACCCAAGTAAACATTATTTCAAAAATAGTTTCATAAGTCACCCAAATTCTAACAAATAGAATATTAGTATTTTGAAAGACTTAGATTTTTAGCAAGATTTTGAAGATATGAAAACATGTTATTAAATAATTCTTTTTAATTTGACCTCCCCCTAAAATTGACTCAGTCCTGGAAAGCTTGTTGACCACAAGTACTCTTCCTCTGAGTCTTAAGGTTTGATTCAGATTAAAAAGAAATATTTAACAAAAAATGAATAATTATCAAAACAAACTTTTCTGAAATTTTTCTTTTGACTCAGACTCCCCCTAAATTTGACATATCCTAGGAGTCCTTGAAGATCATGAAGTGGACATTTCTTCTGTGTCTTTAGGGTTTATCAAAGTCAAAGAAGCAGGTAAATTTTTGAACATATAATTTTTACAACATAAACCCTTTTTGAAAACACAAATAATAATGATTTAAAGCACAGTTTTCGAAAAGTATTTTTCAAGTAATGTTTAAAGTGCAATTTTTGAAAACCATTTTAAAAATATAGAAAGCACTCCCCCTGTACCTGATACCGTTTGACTCTATCTAAGTGCCTTAAGAAACTTTAGTGTTGTCCTAAGAGGCTTGTGTCTAATTGAGTGAGTCAAACAATTTTTGAAAAGATATACTTTTGAAAAATGTATAATATGTATAATCAATCAGACAAACATGAATTCCATAAAAACATTATTATGTTGAAGCACTATTTTGAAAATATATTTTTAGGAAATTATTCTAACAATTTTGAAAAATATTTTTGAAAAATATTTTTCAATTCATTAGTCCTTAACATCTCACCCATTTTAGATGTATCAATACAACAAGTATGGTTGCCTTATAGGTGTATTGTGAGATGCTTGAATCATTTTTCTTAATTTATTATTAACTCTAAGATTTAATTGAATCTTGTGTTAGATTTGAATTTGACAAGAAGTAACTTGAATTTGAATTTCAAAAATCGGCTTCCAGGTCATGGCGAAGGACTGCTAGGAAACACTGCTAGGCACCTGGCGAAGGACTGCTAGGCACCTGGCGAAGGAATGCCAGGATACAAAGCCCTAGAGAAGGACTGCTAGGCACCTAGCGAAGGAATGCCAGGATACAAAGACCTAGCGAAGGACTGCTAGGCACCAGGCAAAGGACAGCTTGGTACTGAAGACCTGGTGAAGGACAGCTAGGCACCTGGCGTAGGACTGTCAGGATCCGAAGACCTGGCGAAGGATAGCTTGGTATCCAAGACCTGGAAAAGGACCGCTGGGTAAAAGTCCAACCGGAGGAGCCGGTTGGCATCAGGTAAATTCTCCCGAGAGGAGTAGGTGAGGACGCGTTCCCTGACGAGGGAACAGTAGGCGTCGGTTCGACCTAGGGCTCCATTTTGGAGACCCAAAGTCAGAACCAAGACAGCTTAGGTTGTATAAACTTAATACTCTATTGCTTTGTAGTTGTTTTGGACTAACCCTGGATGCAGGACCGAAGGAATGAGTCATTGCAGCTCAGAACGCCTTAAAGGAGAAAGGCAGCAGCTGAGCAGGGCGCCCCCATTGTTCCGGGCGCCCCCAAGGGCAACACAAAATAGACTAAGCAAAAAGAGTGCTTCGGCAGTTCATGGGCGGGACGCCCCCGTGCTCCCAGACTAAGCAAAACTAACCCTGGATGCAGGACCGAAGGTGAATGATTCTATTATTAACTTGAATTTGAATATCGACCGTTAAAATCTTTTCGGTAACTTCGTAGAAAACTATCGTTCGTTCTAGACACAGAGTTAGTAGCAGCGGAAAAGCAATAGAGTGAGCGAACAAAACAAAAGACAGATTACTCGCGGGATTTATTTACTTGGTTCCCAACCCCCCTGGGTCAATACGTCCAAGGCTTATGTACTCGGCGTGAGTCCACTATTGGTCTCCTTTCCAGAATTTCTGGAGGAGGAGAAAACCCGTCTTATAGTGTACAATTACAAGCACAAGTACAGAAAATTAAGTACGGAAATAATAAATGTAAACCGAACAAAACAGAGTTGAAGCTCGGCCGATTTGGACCTCCGAAGTGCCGCGCACTTCCTCCTGGAGCCTCCCGGTCGTAGAGCCTCGTCTTTAGCGCGTTGTCGTCGGTCAGAGTGATCAGAATGGTACTTAGCAGTTGTGTCTGAAGCAGAGGGGTCGAAGCCCCTTATATAGGCCTCCTGGGGCGCCCTGGACGTTGGGGGCGCCCCGATAAACCCGGTCAAACTTTATCCCCGCGTCGACCTCACCGTAGCTGATAAAACCTTTGACCAGGGCACCCCGGACCTCCCGGGCGCCCTCATGAGGGTTTATCTGAGTTTCGGACTCGAAACTGCAAAAACAGCTTTGAACCCGGGCGCCCTGCTTGACACCTATTATGCTTACTTAACAAAAACTGCATTTTACTCTTGACTGGGGGCGGCCCCATCATCCCGGGCGCCCTCATCAAGCCTTTAAACCCAATACTGGGTTTTATGCCTTGCTCTGGGCACCCCCAACAGTGGGGGCGCCCCCATCAGCCACTTTCCAGCAACTTGCCTGCTTTGTCTCCGGTTCTTTGTACCTGCAAGATACACAAACACAAAGCACATATACACATATTCTTAACCTTAAGGACTTGGTTCTGACTTCGAATTTGCACGAAACCCTAGGTCGAACCGGCGCAAGTTCCCACCCCCGAGAACGCGCCTTTCACCTACTCCTTTCAAGAGACGGTTGCCACCCAGTCCTTCGAGTGGACTTTTACCCAACAGCCCTTCACCAGGTGCCTAGCAACCCTTCGCTAGGTCTTTAATTCCTAGCAGCCCTTCGCTAGGTGCCTAGCAGTCCTTCGCCAGGTCTTCAACTCCTAGCAGCCCTTCGCTAGGTGCCTAGCAGCCCTTCGCTAGATCTTAGGGTTTCGATACCTAGCATCCCTTCGCTAGGTGCCCAATGGCCCTTCGTCAGGTCTTAGGGTTTCGATACCTAGCAGCCCTTCGCTAGGTGCCCAACGGCCCTTCGTCAGGTCTTAGGGTTTCGATACCTAGCAGCCCTTCGCTAGGTGCCCAGCAGCCCTTCGCCAGGACTTAGTGCTTCGATACCTAGCAGCCCTTCGCTAGGTGCCCAGCAGCCCTTCGCTAGGACTTAGTGTTTCGATGTCTAGGTTAACTAGGACTTTTCTTCAACATAGGTTACTTCTCCTTTGCTCCCCTTTGTCTGTTCAATGTATCACTGACTTAAGTATATTGTCAAACATTAAAATACTTAAAGGAGAACATCATTGATGCAACTTGCACCAACAGTCACTTATGTGAGAAAGAAGTGGGGTCGCTTCGAAGAGAATTGAAGGCACAATTCTTCGAACTTCTCGCAGAATCAGGCGTGTTCATGGCCAAGAACGAACATACTCATGAGAATTGAGGTGTATCAGGGAGAGTCATGGGTGAGATGTGTCAATGCTTACACAAACTGCAGCACAGTTCAAGGACATCATGTCTACTGTCAGCCAGGAAGCAAACAGATCTTCACAAGGAAAGGTTCAAAGGGTGAAACCTACCTGTCCTATACTGGATCAACTGTTGAATGCTATCACATACCTTGTTTCCATTCATGTGGGAGATTGTTGGGTATAGTGTGAATGGAAAGGGAGGAAAGATGCTCCATTGTTGCCCCATTGTGAATGGGACTTTAGTCCCACATTGGGAGTTTCTAGTGAATGGAAAGGAGGTGGAGAATAAAAAGACTCCATTGTGAATGAGACTTTAGTCCCACATTGGGAGTCTTAAGGCATAATTGTTGTTTATATTGTTTCGCAAGCATGTTAATTGTGAACAAATGCAAGGGGAGAGGCTCTCTCTCACGCGTGAGTGCGCAGGGGGGTGCAAATCCAGGGCCCGGATTTGTACTGAACCAAGTAGACTCGTGTGCGTGCACGACTGCGCGCGTCGAATGTCCGACCGGTCGGGGCAAAATTTGTCCAAGCAGATAAACCAACGTTTTGCCAAATTTTTTGCTCAAATGTAACGGATGCATTAACTATTGATTAATGCAAAATCAGTAACCCCCAGACGTTTGGATCTGGACGGTTAATTGACAGTAAATGACGTTAATTTGGTCATTGATTACTGCGGGGGTCTGAGCCTATATAAAGAAGTTGTGACCGAGAGCAAAAAATATAGAGGATATAGATTGTCTTCCACCTCGTTCCCAACTCCTGGTAGCGTTCGGATACTTCTTCAGTTCACCACGAACAACGAGTGCTCCGTTGTACCCGTGGTCTTGCTGTTGTATCCTGAGAGACAGACGTCCGTCGGAACCTCGAAGCACCGTCGGAGGAGGACAAATCTGTTTCAAGGAAACTGCGTTACACAGGCCTCAGCAACTCTCCACGTCTGGTTCGGGAAGACCGGTTTGAGACGTCGGTTCGGGAAACCTGCTCAGGAGATCTCCTCGGGAGACTGCATTATGCCTAAAAGGCAGCTCGAGCACTCAACAGCTAAGTTGAAATTTTTTTTTGTAATTTCAATTTAATTTTGTTAACTCTCCGGAAGGAGTATTTCCTCCAACATAGATTAATTGAGGTGTTCTATGTTCTAATCCTGCTGTGAGATCTATGGTGATCTGGGTTTGGTATTTGAATTTGTTTTGCTCCGTTCTCATTGATCTTGGTCGTGAGCCTTCCTTGGTTGATGGCCCTGATTTTGATTCGGTTTTGCTTGGTGTAGATAGATCAGATCTGTGAGATTTGTGGTGAACTAGTACTGATCAGGTTGGAGTTTTTGTGAGTAGGCTTAAAATTGGATTTGGGTTGCAATTTGTTGGTTGATCGGTTAATGTCATGTTCATGGAGTTCTTCTACCGTGAGTTGGAATTCGAACTTTGATTGAGGGTTGTTTTGGTCCTTTCCTATTCAATGGTTGTAGCTTTGGCTTTTGCTCATGTTGGGGTGGTTTCTTGTGGATGTGATGATGGTATGATGTGACTTTCAACTCAAGGATTAGAATTGAGTTTAGAAGTTCACCTTGCTTATAGCTTGAGAGTTAACCTAATAGCCAAGTTGGGTGAAGATTTAATTAAGTAGATATGTAAGTAGGGTTTGGTCCTAACTATGTTTAGTATCTTATTTAGCAAATTTATTGATTGTATAAATAGCTAAATTTTGTCCTTAACACATGATCTTGATTTGGATACGTATATTGAGCGTAAGGAAGGTTCTCTCCGAACTGTATATACTTCATTTAAGGCGGGTACTTCTTCGTTGTAATATGTAGTTTATTGAATTTAAATATATGACTTATTTTATTTTCGAGTAGGTTGTTTTATCTTATCCTTATTTTTTTTATATCATCCTTTGATACTTTCGTTACTTGATCTTGAGCTAATCAAAATTTATGTTTATACAGTCTCACATGTTGATTTCCTGATCTATAAAGTACTGCTTGTATGTGAGTGCTTAGAAATAATCGTTAAACACAACTAAGATTTGGTTGACATTAGATATACCTTACCCAGTAGATTAATTACATATTTATTGATTATGGTATTTATGTATTATACCGTTGCATAGTCGTGACCTGGTTGAAGTTGTGCATATTAGTAACATGTATCATATCTGCATAGTTACATGCCGGCGAATATCGGCTTCCTTATGGTTAAGTCTGTCGTCAATCATATAATTCTCTGCCCACTCAACCACTCAGGAATAGTAGTAGTTGTTAAAGTGCAAGCAGTCGTCCTATTGTGCCACACTCGACCACTCATGGTTTCTTTATACAAGACTCTGGTTGCACTTTATAGTTTAGCAAATTATTTAATTTATTTTATAAACAACTAAACTATGTTCTTGATACAAGACTCTGATTCAGACTCGTATGTTGATCGTGAGGATACATATACTTTTTTACAAGGCGAGTATTCTTCTTTGTATTATGTAGTTTATTGAATTTAAATGCATGACTTATTTTATTTCCTAGTAGGCTGCTTTATCTTATCTTTATTTTATTTAATATTAACCTTTGATACTTTCATTGCTTGATCTTTGAGCTAATCAAAATTCATGTCTATATAGTCTTACATATTGATTTCTTGATCTGTAAAGTACTGTTGTACGCGAGTACTCAAAAATGATAATTAAACACAACTAAGGTTTGGTTGAAATTAGATATATCTTACCCAGTAAATTAGTTGCATTGTTTATTGAACCTGATATTTGTGTATCATTACAATTGCATAGTTGTGACCTGATTGAAGTTGTACATATTAGTAATATGTATCATATCCGCATAGTTGCATGTTGGCGAACATCGACTCCCTTATGGTTAAGTTGTAGTCAATCATATAGTTTTATGCCCACTCAACCACTTAGGGGTAGTGGTAGTTGTTAGAGTGCGAGCAGTCATCCTGTTGTGCCACACTCGACCACTCATGGATAGTGGATGTTGGAGTTGTAGGCAAGCAGTTGACACCCTCTTCATTGTTTATGAGGGATAGCAGAATTGTTGGTGGCTCCCCCTTTTCTGGGATTTTGGAGTAGTTGGCTCCACAGTATCCTGTCCACTCAACCACTTATAGTAGTGGTAGTTGTTGAAGTGCGTACAGTTGTCACAATCCTACCCACTCGGCCTCACAAATGTGATGTGATGACGGCTTAACTGGCGTCAGGGGTGACACATGTCATTGCATCATGTGTATTTATTGCATCGTGCATTTTCTTGTGTTTGCTATATTTGTTTGAGCTATGATTGTTACATTTGATTAACATACATGTATGAGTTATTATTTGCACTTTCATTTAATTTTACACATTCATATATGTTGTTTTGTTTTGGAGACTGTATACCGTTGCTTCTACCCGCTTATTGTATCTTTTTATATGTCATGCGTTTATCTATTTGATTACCCGCAAAATCTTCCCGGACTCACCACTCCTTGCATCTAATTCTATTTTAAGTAGTCAGTAGTTGCGTTAATTGGAGCCAGGAGGATCTAATTGTCAATCCTACGATATCGAGTATTTTGGTTGTTTTCGCATTTTCTTTTATTAGACTGAGATATTATTTCAGTAGACTTATATTTAGTTTATTGAAGAGAGTTATGATTATATATTTATAAACTTGGTATGTATATTGTTGGATTTGAATTTTATTTGGAATATATATGTTTCCTCTATTCGTTATATTGCATAGTCGTGATATATTATTCTTTTGTTTCTGTTTATTATTATTGGCTGAGATATATATTTGTAGTGTGAGATGTATGTATATAAATTTCAGATTGTCTGTCGTATAAGTGAGATATTATCTATTTTTTTGAGCAAGTATGGATCCTAGAATGTGACAATGTATGATTGTACATAAATTTAAAAGAGAAATGATGTCCTTGAATTTGTTGTTCCAGCTCGTTGCACGTCTTCTTGTTGACCTGGTGATTTTGTTTCCCTGCCTAAGGCTTGAGAATTAAGATTAGTCCAAGAATTGAAGCAGCAGAGGATACATCCGAGTTGTAATGTGATCAAGAATCTAGTTTGACGGTGCCAAACAAATGAATGTATTGTGGATGCTGTTTTGATTGACTTTTTGATCGATGAAGTTGTAACATGATGCGATAAGAGATATCTCCAAAAGGATAAGTTAAAAAACAGCTAGTGTGGAAGAAATGACAGAATAGGCATTGCAAATGAAATCAATCTCATCCATGTCGAGCCGTTTGAACTTTCAAAATAAAAATCTCTTTGGATACAATCCCGAGCTTATTTGTTTGAGATATGGGAACCATATGAGCCCGGATACATGGTTACAATTGAAAGTAGTAAGTAGACTGGTAAAAGTTTTTCCCTAGTTGATAGAAGTACCTGGATCACACTAATCTGTTGGCAAAGATGGTGTTGGTGAAACTGGAGGCTTTAGATCTTCATACCTGTATGTATAAAAAACAGCTAAGCCTCTTTCAAGTACTGAGCATACAAAACCGTCAAAGAAACAAATGAGTTAGCAAAACAAAATCAAACTGTTGGTTGTGACAGAAGTGCATTTGAAAATAGAGTACTAGATCACGTAGGATGATCTTGGGGTTTCAATCAGTAAACCAAATAAGTCTTCCGAAAACTTAGAAATCTCTCATCAAGTAGATGGCTAAGATTTTAGACTTGGTATGTCATCTGTGACCATTTTTCCTCCAAGAAAGAAATTGGTACTATTTAGCAAGGTAGATTATCTAAGCATCCGAAATACCTGTCTTTGTAATTGTCTAGGGAATTGGGAAACACCTATCCTGGACATCTTAATCTAGCAAAACTTGCAGCACAGTGCATAAGTAGATACCTTGATCACATGCACATATTGAATTGTACAGTCCTTTGTATGCCACTTTCTTTTTCATAAAGATGAGCTTCTAAATATATTGGTTTCTAGACAACATAATATTTTCTTGAAATCTAATGCAGACTATGAGTTAGGATGTTCGTGCAGAGTAATGCAGTTTACACGTTCATTAATATGAAAATATTCCTTGAAGATTCTGTTAGTTACTGATGACTATGCAGAACTATGGTAGCAGTAACATTATTCATAGAGTAGATGATTAGAAATATGTTGTGATGGCCATCTCAGGTGAAGAGCACCTCTATGCTATTTGCTATAATCAAGAAGAATGATCAAACGCTCCTTGATTTAGTTTTACTTCAATGCATTAACCATTTTCCCAACTTGAACTTGTACGTCTAACATTAATATTAATGAGAAAATTCTCCCTTTTGAGTTTGTCATTTTTTTCACTCCCTCCAAATTTGATAGATTACATTTTACATCTCAACCCTCACAAACTGTACAATTTTGTCAAAACTTAATACCATTAGGAAATTATCAAGAAGAAGATTAGGTACAAAAAAATTTCTTTGCGCATATAATGTTACCTTCTGCTTGAAAAGACCATCCTATAATTTTACCTCCTTTAAAATACCATCCAATAATTTCACAAGCATCAAATGTGCTTGAATTTTCAAACTCTTATCATTTTGCCCCAACTATTAAGGCATTTTTCTTGGAAAAGTAACTCTTCCATTTTACTATGACCAGCTCAATCAACAGAAATAAAATAGAGCAAGAACAATTTGCTTACGCTGTGTAAGGAGAGAGAGGCCTAGTTTCTGGTGTCACAATTTGTTTGAAAGGTGTTACCGCAGCTGATCTAGGTTCTGGATGTGATTTAGATTGCACAAACTCCATATTTATCTCCTTTGAACTTCCAGAAGTGCTTGGAATGGGAGTTGGAGAGCTTGGTGGCTTCAGGTTCTCATACCTATTTTAGGAAACACCTTAGTTCAACAAGTTACAGTTCTAGCATAAATATTCACTGAAAAATTCCGGTGAAGGGTGTGGACTGTAAAAAGTGGCTCACATAGCATATGGAGAAAGTGGAGTTAATTTTTGCTCTTGCATCTTTGCTGATGCATCCTTCATTATTGGCTTCGAAGGTTTAGATTCATCACTCAAAGGTGAAAGGTCTTTCAATGTCTCAGCCGGTGGTTCCTGAAAGAAAAGAATCAAGAAAAGCTAAAGTATATTTAAGCTTCATCATTAGACAGGAATGACTTGCCACATTCAAATAATTTTGCAAAGCAAGATGAACAAATTTACTGCATGCCCAGATAAGGAATTGGAAAAGATTTGAAGAACTATCATGAAATATACAGAGAGCACTATCAAGCATGCTGTAAGGGTTGATATGTTTGTGCATCAATAGCAAAAATAGAATAACTGTAAAATTCAGTGTGAAAACTGTCAATGACCAACCCGTTTAGACCGTATTTTGGCCAGAAGCTCCTCCATGGGCAGCAATGGTGCAGTTGTCTCAGCAATCACCTCAACAATCTTACAGTAACTGAGCTTTTTATTTTTCGCCATGCATGCCATGAGTTCTGCAACCTGCGTTAGGTAATATTCAATTTTCTAAAAATAGAGTACCTAAATCATAATGGCTATATCATGGGGATAATAAATGAACACGCAATATGCTTCAATATATTAGATGCTATTATGCACTGTTAACATTATGCAATGATCAGAGAAGTGTCTAAAATTTGTAACATGTATGCACCTCTTGATCTGCCTTATTTTCAAAAGATGAACTCCCCAACATCACAGGTCATGACAATAAAAAAACACGACTAAGTCAATCCAAAATACATAATATTGTCAAAAGAAGCTAATTGAGACATGCCACCTGCAAGCTCAGGCAATAGACATTTGGTTGTTGTACCAAAGGTTGCGGGTTT
This sequence comes from Boesenbergia rotunda, assembly GCA_024364735.1. Classification (NCBI taxonomy): domain Eukaryota; kingdom Viridiplantae; phylum Streptophyta; class Magnoliopsida; order Zingiberales; family Zingiberaceae; genus Boesenbergia; species Boesenbergia rotunda. The sequence goes on along the minus strand of JAGFNQ010002015.1, from coordinate 103,560 downwards.
CCGGGTTCAATTCTTCTAGTACCATACACACATTACTTTACCTTCAAAGGCTCTAACTTTCACATAATGGAAAAAATCTTTTTTTTCTGAGAGAAGAATATGTTTATTTTAGATTATCCAATAAAGTCATCTATTCATGGAAAAGAAGATTTTTATTGGACTGCAAGCCTTCCTAATATGGAAATTGAAAGTAATAGTTAGGCATATGTTGGCACATTTAGTATCGATCTGAAGAAAAGTAACACTTGGGCATGTAAAAGAAGAAATGTTGTTTAAAAAACATGAATAATGCTAAAGAAGATAAATAACCTGAAGGTTTGAGACTTGGCCACCAAAATAAGTGTCCTCGTTAGCAAGGACCAAATTGTGAGTCTCTTTATAGGAGTCTGTAGGTCGTTCCATACCCCCCGGCCTCACTATCTGTGAATAAAAAAACTCCATATAAATTGTAGAATAGTTTGAAAATGAATTTCAACTTCAGGTACCAATTAGGAAGGTAATATTCACACTTACTGTATATGGTAGACCACTGGTAATCAATGCTTCTTCTGCCTTTCTTTTCCAAATGAGAACCCCCCAAAACAAGCTTTACCAAAGAAAATCAATTCTTCAGAACAAAGCTTGCAGTTGATGAAAAATAGGAGAAACTCATTGATCAAGTCCTATTCTCTAACACAAACGTCCAAAAGCTTCAGTAGTCATACTATTTAGTTTAAGATTTCAGAAAATAAAAGGTTAGATGAACTACCATAGGTTTTTAAGTTGTCAACGTGCTAGAGATTTTTAACTTATCTTTGGGTAACTCAAGGAATTGTTGTCACCAATAACTTAAAGATTGATCAAACTTCTTTTACATCAGTTGACAAACACTACAGGAAAAGGGGGGCAATAATATCTTACTTTAGAATAACAGCTGGAAACCCAATCTTATTTGTCCCCAAAGATGTAAGCAGAATGAAGTGGTCAACTTTTGCAATTGTTGCTGCATAATATGAAAATGCACTAAGAGCCACTGACAATTCATTAAAAAAATAACAGATATGCAATGTCTGACAAATACAAGAAGTCATGAGATTCAACCATTTGTGGTTGGACACATGGTTCTTATTTCATCACCGAGCCCTCTGAGCTACATTTTTATAATAATCAGATCCTTCGAATCACTTTCACTTTTAATTATGTCAAATAGTATTTTCTTTGATCTTCCTCTACCCATCCAATTTTTAATTCCAATTGATTTGACTATCTAACTTTGTAATCTATTTATCATTTTTTTAATATGTTCCTATCATCTTAAGCTTTTTTCTTTCTAGTTTTACTGATTTTGAAATCTGTTGAAGCTAATTTTTCTCCTGAAAATAGTATTTTTTTTCCTAGTAGCATCACATATCCATCTTAACTTTCTCATCTTTACCACAATCTTATCTTCATTATCCTAGGAGGTACACAGACTTCATAATTACTCTCTAATTTAGGCACTCATCTTTTATCAAGGATAAATATCTCCTTTGTTTAATAATAGATCCAAGATTGCTAAACTGTATGTAATGATTTCGTGTCCATTTATCTCAACTATTCTCTCAATTCTTTTCTTGATGAAACTACATTTCATATATATAATTTTAATTCACTGAACTTAAAATCATTAGTTTCTAAAATTTCTCTCCCTAATTCAAGTTTCTCAAATTTATTCTACTAGCGCTCTCATGGAGCTCTCATGGATTAGAATAATACACGGTGCAAATAGCATATATCAAAGAGGTTTATCTTGAATATCACCAATAAGTCCATCTAGTTCGATGATGTAAAAAAGATGTTAAAGAAGACCCTTGACAGTTAATGGTATCTCACAAATTAATTTTCACATTACATGTATAGTTATTCTTTGAAAAATAAAAGAAAAATTTTTGACAAAGAATTACTGTTAGACAAATATACCAAGAAGCCACATGAGCCTAATCCATTGTCCATAGAAAAAGAAAAGTTCCGGTTTTCATCAATCAACTATTGATTGTTGGTTTCATATAGAAGATAAGTTTTTTATTTTCCTTTTGATATAGTGTTGTTTTTGTTATATACTTTTTTTATCAATATATACTCACTTTCCCTGTGCAAAAAAAGGTAATAAATAAAGATTTTCACAGTGAAACACGATGTAATATATTCTGGAACATAGCTGGCGAAAATTACCTAATATATCTTGCAGGATTGTACAAAGAGATTACAGACATCATCTACTAGCTTTACCTGCTTTAATAAGATTCTCTGTAGCTTTGTAGTCAATCCGATATGGTCCTGTTATATCAGAAATTTCCTTTTCACTAGCTCCTATGCAGCATAAAAGGACCGAGGCATTACCTATTGCTGGCAATATGTCACCTTTTTTTTCAAGGTCACATTCTACAATTTCAAGCTTCTCTGCATCTGGTCTAAAAGTGAAAGGGCCTCTTTATTGACAAAATGAAGTAAATGAAAAATAAGGAGATGAAAGAATCATGAGCTCACATTAAAAACTAGTGAATTTGTATCTTACGTTCAGTTCCAGATGTTCCAGTTTCCAAATCAAGTTTCATTTGCCTAACACTCTTCCAAATATGCATAATAATGAGAAGTTAAGGTTTGTCCCCAAGATAAGAGTAGAAACCTTTGCTATGATTAGAAAAATCTTTCCTACCTGTAACAGTGGTTCTGCTCTTTGTGCATTCCTGACTCCAGCTCGTACTCTGAACCCAAGCTTCAGAAGTTCCCTGAATAAAATGTGATTTTTTTTCCAGATTATGTAGAAAAAAAGTGTTTATTTCTACTTATGAATGTGGGAGTAACATGAAACCTCACAAGACGTGAACCAACTCTTCCGGTTGCACCAGCAACAAAAGCAAGATCTTTATCCTTTGAGCTAGTTTCTTGTGTACCACGTTCCAATTCCTTGGATATGGATGAAATTGCAGCTTGAATGGATCCTATGAGAGAAAAGGAACAAAAATGAAGTGCTTGATGCCAAGAGGATTAGCCTTTAGATTCATAATCTTCTCCACTGATCTGAGGTAAAAGGGAGATAAAGGAATTATTTTATTATGACTTTACTCAGTCCAAAATAAACTAGTATACATCAAGTATGTATGGGCCAGATCAAGTTTACATCACTCACATCAAGTTTATAGGAATGTGTTTTGTATGGATGTAACGTGTTTTGTGGCAAGAAAAATTAAGCAAGTTTTTAATCTCAAAATAATCTTTTATTTTATCCTCTCTTCTCCATTATCCTCTTCCAAGAAGATCATTGGTTCTCTTCTTCTCCAAAAGGAATACACATAATCCTGGGTTCTTTACAAGTTATCCTCATCCACAAATCCAGTCTTATTTTGCATTTCTAACAATTAGCAGCAATCTTCTGTAGGACTATTTGAGGCTTCAAGAAAATAATCATTTTGACAGAGATTAAATTGATGGCTCCAAGATCTTTTATTGTTTCCTATTCCATGTAAGTAGGATTTATAAAGAGATCAATTAATTACATTAAACGAAAAATCAAAAGAGTGCCCTTTTATCCATATCGTCAAAAAGGCACTCCTTTTTAAAAAATTATCAAAATAGTGCCCTATCCATAATTTTCTACTCCAAAAACCTTTTGTTCTCGGCCACCTTGGAGTAGCTTTGTACAACGCAGCTCCACTTTGGTGTTATTTGTTTTTTGTTTTTATTAAAGTTTTCTATTTTTCTCTTTTCTCTTTTTCCTTTTATTTTCTTTTCCTTCTTTTTCTCTTTTTTGTCTTATACTTAGTTATTATAAAAAATAAAAAATAAAAATAGGTTTTTTTATTAAGGTTTTCTATTCTATTTTATTTTCTTTCTCTTTTTCTTTTTGTTTCTTTCCTTCTTTTTCCTTTTTTTCTCTTCTAATTAGTGTATTAAAAAAAATTTTAAAAACTTTAAAAAATAGAAAAAAAGAGCTACTTTGGTCAAAGTTGCACCACCTTGGAGCTGCTTTGAATTGCAGTTGCTTTGACCAAAGCATCTCCAAGCTGATGCAACTTTGACCCTTTGTACAAAGTAGCTCCAAGGTGGTCTTTTTATTTTATTTTTTATATTTTTGTTCTGAGCTTTTTATTAAAGTTTCTATTTTTATTTTTCTTTCCTTTCTCTTTTTCCTTTTTTACTTTTATTTCCTTTTCCTTTTTTCTCTCTCTTTTAATTAGCAATTAAAAATAGAAATAAAAAATTATATTTTCTATTTAGGTTTTTTTAGATTTTCTTTCCTTTCTCTTTTTCCTTTTTTACTTTTGTTTCCTCTTCCTTCTTTTTTTTTTCTCTTCTAATTAGTATACTAAAAAAACTGAAGCAAAAAGAAAACCAAAAAAAAAAAATAGTGAAGTGAAGTTGCTTTGACCAAAGCACTTCCAATTAGGGCACACTTGGGTAATTTGAATAGAAAATTATAGATGGGGTGTTGTTTGATAAATTTTAAAAAGGAACATCCTTTTGATGGTATGGATAAAAAGGGTGCTCTTTTAATTTTCTGCCTTTACACCACCATCCTACATAAGATTTCATTGGTTACTATTGGAGAAACAAGTTTAAGACCTACATAAATTTGTTAACTCAATAACTTTTTAAGGCTTTCATTGAATTTTTTACTCCAAAAATTTGAAAAAAGATCACAGACCACAAAACTCAACGAATTCCAACTAAGAACCCTGAGCATTCATGAGCCATGCAAAAACACTACAATGTGTCAAAAGGAAGACACTGAGGGTGTGTTTGATTCAAGTTATCGGGCATAACCTTGGTTATACGAGGAATAAAACATAACCTTAATGTTGTTTGGTTCAACTTAGTATGCAACAATCTAGTTTCACATTTACTAATTTACCCTTGTCATTGACCTTCCGCCACGGTACCATGATAGTTGCTCCCCAACAATCCCTTCACCTTCTAGGGCCTCCTCTTCTTCCTTCTTCATTTATTCCTCACCCGAAGGCAAAAGTGACGGCAGAGGCAAGCAGGCACGATGTCGTCCTCCTCCTCCGTTCAACCCACCAGCTCCATGAAGACCGCGTAGGGATCTCAAACCTCTCTTGGTAGGGGCCAACGTAGACGGCGGAGTCAAAGGGGGCTCGCGATCACCCCTCCCACCCACGGCATCAACGTTGGACAACCATGGGAGCTCATTCGACGGCAGAGGCAGAGGGGCTCTAGCACTGGATGACCATGGGGGCTCATAGGGAGCGGGCTCATCCAACAACGGAGCCGGAGGGGGCATTTTGGGAGGGGGGCGACGGGGAGATGTTCTATTTATGGAGGATAATTTTAAAAAAAAATGATTAACTCCGGAATCATGAAAAACCTTAGGCTTTTGAGGTTTTCTTATTCTGAGTTGTATTCCCAAATTGCCAATGTGGTGGGAATTGCTCATTACTAGGAATCACTTATTACCTAAACCAAACAAGGTTTTTGTCGATAACCTACCAAGGTTATCAATGATAACCCCCAACCAAACACCACGCGAGTGTCAAACAATTTACCACATGCAATGGATGGTCTTACCACTTCTTGCATGCAAGAAAAATGAAATAGTCTGCATAATTGTTCAATTAATATCATCCTCAACCTCTATGTGGAATATTATTAGGGTTGTTATGTCATGTAGCCTGGACTCTCTTCCTTGAAATAGAATACTGGTATAATCAGAATATTGTAAAAACATTTAATATGCACATAAATCTAAGATTGGAAGCCTTGTGCATGACAACTTGATTATCACAATATAATTTCATTGGCTTATTCAAAACATTAGCTAGCTTGGTCATTACCTGGCTCACATATAGCAAGAGCAAAAGCTTTGTACTTTTCCTCTACACTCAACTTGGCCACAATAGTTTGTTTTTTGATCTTCCAAGATGTTAAATTGTGTCAAAAAAGAACACAATATTCTGATCTAAATCTTCTATTTGTGAAACAGTTTGCCCAATCTACATCCATATACCTGCAATTTGTAAATGATCATGGGCAGTATATATGAGACCCTTTCCTAGAACATTTTTGAGATATTGTAGAATCCTTCAACTGGTCACTAATGGTCACGACACTATTCCTCAAAAAATTAGCTAATAACACTTATAGCAAATGGGATATCAAACTGGTGGCTATTAAGTAGTTAGTTCCAACATAGTCTCTAGTATTTCCCTAAAGAGATAACAACTTTCTTTGTCCTAGCATTAGTGCAATACTAGGATCCATGAAAGTATCAACTTTGTTCCTACAATATCAGGCTCTACCAACATGTCAAGTACACATTCATTCAGAGAGAAATCTTTTCCTTTAACCAAGCAACTCCTATGCCAGTAAAATACCCTAGGTTGCTACAATCCTTAGTTAAATGATGTAATTTCAATATAATTCAATATAAAAATAACATAAAAAAAAAAAAAAAAAAATTGATCATATATAGTTAGTCACATAGTCAGTATCCTAGAGTAAAATCTTGCATAGTGCATATAATCATGAGTATCACTTTCCAATATCAGCTAAACATGTAATACACATCCATCAAGAAATTTTTAACCAAGCAACTCCTATGCCAGTAAAATACCCTAGGTTGCTACAATCCTTAGTTTGAAAGTGATGGTAAAGGTATTCTTTCAATATCATAATTCCTGCAGAGTCATCATAAGTAATGATGATACACCTGGATAAATAATAAGACATACACTTCCTAGAGTAAGAGGTGTGACAAAATAGTGAGTGATCTGATATATTTTTGGTCTTCCTGAATCAAAGAAGACGATAGCTAATTTACTAAACCAAACCTTAGGAGATTTCTTTAGCCCATACAAAGTCCTTTTTGTTTAGAACAATTGCTCATTTAACAATAAACTAAGGAAATTACTCCATGTATATCTCTTCATCTGGATCATCAAGAAAAAAATATTGGCTATTGAGACATAGTTAATGTAAGGAACTGCAGGAGCTGAACCTACCTCTCCTACCATGCTGAGATCGTTGAAATGAGAAATATGTTAAGGTTGTTACCCTAGGTAGTGGTGCCCTCTTCCTTGATATAGGTTACCCGTACTGTTCTTTTGTATGTACATCCTTTATGTTATCATACTAATAATTGAGGCCTATTTTGTTTACAATTATATCCTCATTAATAGCATTTGCCTCTGTCTACGAGTAATCACCTCCATCAAAGTTAAGCATTAACGTCCACTGGGATAAAGAGCATACCGGGACAAGAATACTCACTTCCACCAATGTAAGAGCATCCATCCAACCATGGCAAGAGCATTCACCTCCACCACAGTAAGAGCAAGCTGGGTAAGAGCACTCACCTCCACCTGGAAGGAAAACGTAGGTTCCGTTGAGGTAAAAGCATCGAAGCTTATGAAGTTCAACGTCTCCGGTTTTGTAACATGATTCCACCGAGCTCATTCCAACATAATTCATGTTTTGCAAGACTAGGAACTTCCGACTTGGACTCATAGTTCGACTTTGACACCTAACTTTCTGATCCTCCACTTAGACAACTCGAAACAACACACACAATCCATGGCTCAGTCATTGTTTCCCAGGTGTACTTCTACCCTACTCATTTCAACATGAAATGAATTCCGTAGCCTAATGCCACTACACTAAAAGGAGATGAATTTGGCATATGTTCTACGCCAATTCCGACTCATCAGCCTATACATTACCTGACACCGTGAGATCGGGCACGCCGTGAGACCAGAAACCAATCCAAGGCTAATCAAGGAGTCAATACGGAAATAATTAACTGAAGGAAAGCAAGCAGAGGAAAAAGCGTAGTCAAATGACCTGGATGCCGAGGACCGGAAGCGATATGGCGAAGAGCGTTTCCATCGCGAAGGCTCCTCATTCTCGGAGTCCGAAGGAACCGGCCGGAGATGGCCGCCGACCTATCCATGGAATTCCGTGCTCGAGAGTTCAAAGGGAGCGGAGCCGCGCACGGCTGCGAGCATAAGGAGACCTCCATTATCCTCCTCCGACACTCTCTCCGCCTGCTCGATGGATTGGGATTTGGGAATGGCCATCGTTCCTGTGACGTGCCAGAAAGGAAGGGAGCCGAGCAAGCGATGCGATATCGTTATCCCACATGGCGGATACAGGTCCGCATAGGGGCTTATCTACTGGTCCCACTTTTTATCTATTGCTCGGACGGTCTCTGATCGATCCATTGCTTTATTATAAAATACGAATTATATTTTTGAAAAAAAAAAACTAAACTTTTTAAAATCTGAATTCTAATTTTATAAAAACCGATTTTTTTATTTTATAAAATTCGGATTATATAGAATTAGAATTCATAAAATTAAGACATGAAACTTGAGAGGTGAAGGAAACTTTTGGATTTTTCTCCTCTAAAAATTAGGGGAGAAAACTCAGGAAAATGAAAGAAGTAGACTAGATTGATAAATAGCTCATTTGTCTTACGAATACCACATTCATCGAATTCAATCGCGTACAAAAACATAACCAAAGGTTTTGGCACCATAACATTCTGCACTCATTATGACTTTCACTCATCATTGTCTTCTTCCTCCTCTACTTCCTCTTCCTCTCCTTTGTGGAAGTATTGCAAATCTCATTCTTCTCCTCTGCTTCCTCTTCCTCTCCTTCGTGGAAGTACTGTAAATCTCATAACAACACTTGTTGTGCCTGTGCCCACTGCAACAATCCTCATGCCAACACATTGAAGACGAAATAAAACTCTCCTTATTTGGTACATCCTCCTCCTCCTCCTCCTGCTCCTGTTGCTGCTTCATGTAATGCTTGCTAAGCTTCTCATATCTCATCTTTCTCTTGCTAATCAATTAAGTCCCTTTATGCATGCATGGTTCTTTTCATGCTTGGATCTGATTGGATGAAAGGAAGGTCAAGGGTGCGAGCTGATGTGTAAGTCAAGGTCAAATCCAATCGGCCTTAGTCAGCCTTGACTTACTTCAAGGAGATGGAGGTCTGGTCAGGCATAGGCCTATGTGTTTAAGCAGGCCAGACTCATCCAAGAGAGTTCCTCACACCAAGGCAGGGGCAAGTCCGACCAGACAAATCATAAGCTCATCTCGAACTGACCGATCATGCTGAGCAACCTCCTTAAGACGAGCGGGTAACCAAGACAAGAGTAGGTCCTTAGTTACAGATAGAAAGGTATGGTCGATCGGATATCAGTGGCAAAATCGATCGGACTTCTATAAGCCTCAAGGGGTTACTAAAACGGACTCAGATATTCTAAGCCTAACAAAAAGAGAGTCTAGCTCGTATAAGCCTATTAAAGCCCTTAGGATAGTTGGGTTGCTGGGCTAGGCCCTCCTAAGATGCTCTTCCGAAAGATACCACCCAAATTGTCAACATCACCAATAAATATGGGGTTAATCATTGACAAATACGCGTTAAAAGTCTAGTAATCATTAGCTTGTATCGCTACGATTGTTACCATACATAAAATATTACGATAAGACAACCTCACTAATTTATGACGACATAACATCTCCTGGGAGTGGGGGTCATGAGAGATATTATAAATAAAGGTCTCTCCTCCACGGCACAGATATCTAAATCTTCACTTTTTGCTCATTTTGGTGCTTCACTTACTTTTGTGCTACTTGTTTGATTTGAGCGTCAGAGTGCTTGTGTCGGGGATCCCTCTTGACCTACCTCTAATGCTTGCTTGTGTGTCCTTGTAGTTTCTAGCAAGTTGTCGACGGTTAAAAGAGATTCATTCAATATAATTGGAATGGTCTGATCAAATCATCAGATCAAATCAAATTAGAAATTATTAGAATAATTCCGTTATAATTATTAGAATAATTTTGTTATAATTATTAAAATAATTCTATTAATGGGTCAATTGGCTAAATACTTTTATATACTATATATATTGTATTCTCCTTAGAGACAAACATCAATGAACAATAGCTTATTAAAATAAGAGAAGTAAAGAGAGATAGAGAGAGAGGAGAGAAGAGGTAACAAAATAACTTTCTTAATTAATTGAAAAAAAATTTGTTCATGAGATATACAATTTATAGAGGTCTTAGGATGCTTAGTCAAATGAAAATTTAATAAGAAAACTGTTAATTAACAGATTCATAAAGAAACTGTCAATTAATAGATTAATAAAGAAAATACAACAACAACAACAACAACAACAAAGCCTTATCCCACTAGGTGGGGTCGGCTATATGGATCCTTTTACGCCATTGAGTTCTATCCCCTACTATATCATCATCTAGATTTAAATAAAATTTATCTTGTTTTATTGTTGCCAACCAAGTCTTTTTTGGTCTTCCTCTCCCTCTTTTAATGTGCGTATTTATCATAGTTTCACATCGTCTAACAGGGGCATTTATTGGTCTTCTAAGTACATGTCCGTACCATCTCAAACGTGTCTCCCGAAGTTTTTCTTCAATAGATGCAACTCCGACTTTCTCTCTAATACTCTCATTCCTTATTCTATCCATCCTCGTATGTCCACACATCCACCTTAACATCCTCATCTCTGCAACTTTCATCTTTTGCTCATGTGCTCGAGTCATAGCCCAACATTCAGCACCATATAACATAGCAGGTCTAACTGCCGTTTTGTAGAACTTCCCTTTAAGTTTTAGAGGTACTTTACGATCACATAAGACACCCGATGCTAATCTCCATTTCAACCATCTTGCTTGTATTCTATGTAAGACATCTCTCTCAATTCCTCCATCACTTTGCAAGAACGATCCTAAATACTTAAAGTTCTCGATTTTAGACAACTCATCATCTCCTATCTTAACAATTGTTTCACTACATCTAGCATTGCTAAACTTAAATTCCATATATTCAGTCTTTACTCTACTAAGCCTAAAACCTTTCATTTCTAGAGTTTCCCGCCAAGATTCTAGTTTAGCATTTACTCCTTCACGTGTCTCATCTATCAAAACAATATCATCTGCAAACAACATGCACCATGGCACTGTATCTTGAATGTGCCTAGTGAGTTCATCCATGATTAGTGTAAAAAGATAGGGACTTAAAGCTGATCCTTGATGTAACCCTATCCTTATTGGAAATGCTTCAGTCAATCCACCTGAAGTCTTCACTCTAGTCGTTACATCTTCATACATATCTTTAATTAGGTCAATATATGTTACGCTAACGCCTCTCTTTTCTAGAATTCTCCATATAATTTCTCTTGGTACCCTATCATAAGCTTTTTCTAAATCAATAAATATCATGTGTAGATCTTTCTTTTGCTCCCGATATTTTTCAATTAATTGCCTAAGAAGATGTATAGCTTCTATTGTCGACCTTCCAGGCATGAACCCAAATTGATTTTCGGTTACCGTGGTCTCCTTCCTCAATCTTTTTTCTATTACTCTTTCCCAAAGTTTCATGGTATGACTCATTAATTTAATACCCCTATAGTTTGCACAATTTTGTATGTCTCCTTTGTTCTTATATAAGGGAACTAGACTACTTACCCTCCATTGATTAGGCATTTTTTTTGTTTTCAATATTAAATTAAATAATTTTGTAAGCCATTCAATACCTTTTTTCCCTAAACATTTCCATACCTCTATTGGGATATCATCCGGTCCCACGGCCTTTCCATTTTGCATCCCTTTCAAAGCTTGTTCTACTTCTGAAGTTTGAATTCTCCGATGAAAATTAAAATTTCTATACTCATTTGAAATACTTAAATTGCCTAAGTCAAGTTGGTCCCCTAAACTTTCATTAAAAAGTTGATGAAAGTAAATCTTCCACCGCTCTTTTATTTCGCTATCATTTACTAGTACTCTATCGCATTCATCTTTAATACATCTTATTTGACTAAGGTCTCTTGTTTTCCTTTCTCTTGCTTTAGCTATTTTATAAATGTCTCTTTCCCCTTCTTTTGTATCTAAATTTTGATATAATCGTTCAAAAGTTTTATTTTTTACTTCATTCACTGCTTTCTTAGCCTCTTTCTTGGCTATTGTATATTTTTTTAAGTTTTCCTCGTTCTTACAAATATATAATTCCTTATAAGCTATTCGTTTTTCTTTCACTTTCTCTTGTACTTTCTCATTCCACCACCAAGATTCCTTCCTTGGTGGTGCATGCCCCTTTGACTCACCGAGTACATCCTTAGCTACTATTTTCAACTTTGATACCATCTTATCCCATGTCGTATTAGAGTCGCTATATATTTCATCTAATGCTTGTATTCCTACCTTCTCCTTCAATATGTTTTGCTTCCCATCCTTTAACTTCCACCACTTAATTCTAGGAGTCGTGTATATTTTTCCTCTATTGATATTATAACTAAGGCGTATATCTAACACTACTAATCTATGTTGGGTAGTTAAGCTTTCTCCAGGGATAACCTTACAATCTTTACAAATCTTCCTATCTCTCTTCCTAACCATAAAATAATCAATTTGTGATTTATTATTCCCACTTTTGAATGTGATCAAGTGTTCTTCTTTTTTCTTAAAAAATGTATTAGCTAGTATAAGGTCATATGCTATCGCAAAATCCAATATAGTTTTTCCTTCTTCATTTCTTGTTCCAAACCCATAACCCCCATGTACTCTCTCATATTCTTTATTTTTCGCTCCGACATGTCCATTTAGATCGCCTCCTATTAAAATCATTTCATTTGGCGGAATGTTTTGTAATACCTCATCTAAATCGCTCCAAAATCTTGATTTAGTTTCTTCATCTAATCCTACTTGAGGTGCATATATGCTAATTACGTTCACAACTTCTTTCGCCACTACTATCTTGAGAGCTATAATTCTATCCCCCTTTCTAACTACACCAACAACTTCATCTTTTAAAGAACTATCTACAAAAATACCCACTCCATTTCTTGTTTTACTCTTTCCTGTATACCATAACTTAAAACCCGAGTTCTCTATCATTTTTGCCTTCTCACCTACCCATTTTGTCTCTTGCACACACAAAATACTAATTTTTCTCCTAATCATTGTATCTACTACCTCCATTGTTTTACCAGTGAGAGTTCCTATATTCCATGTTCCAAATCTGAGACTATTACTTTCTTATAATGTTTATTCTTAGTCCACCTATGGTGTGAGAACTCTTGCCTATTTAACACTACACCCAAGTTCTCATGGAGATGTAGCGGTCCTTGCCGAGACGTTACAGTCGGACCCTGCAACGCGAACCCTTGCATATTTAGCACTACACCCGGGTTCTGGAGATGTAGCGGTCCTTGCCGAGACGTTACAGTCGGACCCTGCAACGCGTTCCTTCCGGGGAACATCCTAGCATTAGCATAATACTTTAATGGATCCATTCATTGAGTATTTGCCATAGTTTTTTTTACGCTGGCTGGCAACCTAACGCAACCCTCCTCCTTTATCCGGGCTTGGGACCGGCCATGACTAGGTCGTCACAGGCGGAGTTAGATTAATAAAGAAAATATCTAATAATATTTAACGCAGTCAATAATTTATTCTCTTTTACCCTCCCCCCCCCCCCCCTCGACAAACTTAACGGGAGATCTCTGACGTTGAGTTTGTATGATAATCTGCTAAAATGTTGTCTAGATAATGGCTTGATAAAGATATCAGCAATTTGATCTTGGATTTGATGTAAGATATGTTACTCCAATATTATTACACCAAAGTTTTAGTACAATATGCGATGCAAGATGAAGTTCCGAAAGAAGGGATTGAAGTCAAATAATTTCTGACATTGCATTGGCTCTAGCTTTATATTCAGCTTCAGTGCTTGAATGAGATACTGTAGGTTGCTTTTTCGAATTTAAAGAGATAAGATTTTGTCCAAGAAATATTGCATATCCACTAATAGAGTGTCTATCTTCAGGAAAACTTGCCCAATCCGCATCGCTATAGGCATGCAAATCTCGAGATGAGTGTCGATATAAAAGAAGACCATGTAGAATAGTGTCTTTGAGATAACGAAGTATTCTTTTCTTACCTTCCTAATTTTATTCAGTGGGAGTATGCATGAACTGACAAGCACGATTTACTGCAAACGTAATATCAGGGCGCGTGATAGTAACATACTGTAAAGCTCCAACAATACTTCAATAAACCTGGGGATCAACCATCACCGAAGAGGAAGAAGGTGTAGAGACATTATTTGGAATAATTGGTGTAGAGACTGGACGTGCTCCATCCATTTTAGCTTTTTGAAGAAGTCCAGTAATATATTTGCTCTGAGAGAGGATATAACCTTCATCATGTGGAATAAGTTCAATACTAAGAAGAAAACGAGCATTTCCTAAATCTCAAAATGGATATTCCGTCTAAGCATCGAGCTGATGGTTCTCTTGAATGGTATAAAGCTCGACTTGTAGCCAAAGGATTTAGTCAACAACCAGGTATTGACTTCAATGACACCTTCAACCCAGTCATCAAAATTACATCTGTCAGATTATTGTTATCAATAGCTATTAGTTCAAATTGGTCTATCCGACAATTAGACGTTTTTAATGCATTTCTTTATGGTATTCTTGAGGAAACGATATTTATAGAGCAAACACCTGGGTTTATCCATCCACAATTTCCATCTCATGTTTACCACCTCAAGAAATCTTTATATGGTCTTCGGCAAGAGGCTACCGAAAAAGGAAATAGAGATTCATCAAAAGTAATATGTCGTGATGTATATATCCGTCCAGTTGGTATATGTAAGCAACAATACCCATGATGTATATTACTATACCAAGGAAAACACATAATAATGAACGAGAGTCAAGTTTGTGTTTAGAGTGGGGTGTAACTATGGATAACATGCACAACCAAAGATTCGAAGAAAGGTGTATTCAGGAGTTTGATTATAAAGTTTTTCCAATGGACACTTATGATTGAGCAATGGGGTAGGAAGTCGATTTATGAGATATACTGCAGTACAAACAATTTCATCCCTAAATTTATGCAGAATTGATGCATGATGAAGAAGAGCTAAGGCAGTTTCAACTATATGTCTATATTTTCTCTCAGCAGAGTCATTTTGTTCTGGAGTGTGAGGGCAAGAGACTCGATGAACAATCCCACAAGAGACAAGATGACGATGAAGAGCTTGATATTCTCCTCCCTAATCATAATGAAAAGAGACTATTTTGCGATTAAAATATCGTTCAACTTGTTTTTAAAAATTACAGAATATATCAAATAAATCAGATTTTCTTTTCATAGGATAAAGCCATGTGTATTTACTAAAATGATCAATGAGGGTACCATAATATAAGAAACCTTGGTTAGACAAGATAGGTGCAGGGACCTCAAATATCAGAATGAATTATTTCAAGTGGAAAATCAGAAACGCGTTCAAATGAAGAAAAAGATAACTTATGACTTTTAGATTCCATGCATGCTTGACGTGAATGAGATAGAGATGAAGTAAAGGAAGTAGGTAAATCATACCTATTTATGATCAACTGAACAATATGAAGGGAAGGATAACCAAGTCGAGCATGCCAGGCTGGTTTATTTGCACGTTCACCAATAAAAGCTTTGATTGAAGAATTTCGAAGACAGTAGAGACCATTTTAATTTCTCCAAGAAACACAGTAATATTTGTTCCTCTATATTTTATAAGATAATGATTATGATGAAATTTAAAAAAGACATTTTTATCAAGGCAAAACTGACGTATGTAGAGTAAATTTTTAGTAATAGATGGAACATGAAAGATGTTGCGTATGTGAAAAGTACGATTGGACAAATGAATGTATGTGTTTTCAAGATTAGTAATATGCAAACCTGAGTCATCACTTACTTGTACCATATCCGAACCAGTGTATGGTAGTACTTCTGTAAAGATATTGTAGTCTGATATGACATGATGAGTTGCTCCAGTGTCAATATACCATTCAGTAGATAAAAATTTTGAAGATTTTCTATAAGTAGGCACAGATGAGAGAACTTTAGGATGGACTTGTGAAATTTTTGCGTGTCTTAAAGATCTTCTTAAAGTTGAAGGGCCACCAATGAAGGTTTGTCGAGTCTTTTAGGACATTGAATACCAGTATGTCTAATTTAGAGACAAATTTGACATTTTTTTAAAGTTGAAAAACTATCGATGAAGGTTCTATCGAGTCTTTTAGGATATTGAATACCACTATGTCCAATTTAGAGACAAATTTGACATCTCTCAATATTCGACATAAAAAAAAATAAAAAAGAACCAAAAGTTGTTGTAGATTGGGCAAAAAGACACAGAGATTATTCCTCTTCTCCCTTACTATCCCGTCATGAGTGGGCGGGTGATAGAAACGAGGAAGGAGGATGGCGAGCAAAAATAGAGGAGGAAGAGACAAAGTACTTTAAAAGTTGCTAGCCCTTTTTTCCAAATAAAAATAAAAATGGTGACATCAAGCGTCACATGAAGAAGAAGAAAGACGTGTATAAGAAGAAGCGGTGCATAAGGTAAGAAGAGTTATCGCTCTGATACCATATTACAATAAGAGAAGTTGAGAGAGAGATAGAGAGAGAGAAGAGAAGAGGTAACAAAATAACTTTCTTAATTAATTGAAAAAAACTTGTCCATGAGATATACAATTTATAGAGGTCATAGGATGCTTAGTCAAATACAAAATTAATAAGGAAACTGTTAATTAACAAATTTATAAAGAAATTGTCATTTAATAGATTAATAAGAAAAAATATCTAATAATATTTGACGCAATCAATAATTTATTCTCTTTTATAGCTCTCGTTCTCTTGTTGCTCTCTTCTTATTTCTTCCTTTTAATATAGTATCAGAGCTATAGTTTTTCTTACCTCACATGTCGTCTCCTTTTCATTGACTCTTTCTTCTTTTTCATGCAACACCAGCCATCCCAAACGGGTATCCTCCTCCACCAGTAGTGATGTCACTGTCACTGCTCGAAAGAAAAGACCAGTGATTATTGATGTGGTGATCCTCTCTTTATTTTTCTCACTCAGTTAAGATATCCTCTCTCTTATTTCTGATTTATTTTCTCACCCAACTAAGTCATCTTCTCTCTTTTTTTCTTTCTTTTCAAATAGCTCTTCTTTTTATTTCTTTCCCACCTCTATTATTTTTTCTATCTCTTCATTATTTATCCCTTCATTATCTCATCATTATTTAAAAAAGATTTATTCAATATAATTGGAATGACTAGAGCAACTCATCATGTCATATCAGACTATAATATCCTTACAGAAGTAATGTCATACCATAGTTCAGATACGGTAAAGGTAAGCAATGACTCAGGTTTGTAAATTGCTAATCTTGGAAACACATATATTCATTTATCCAATCGTACTTTTCACATACGCAACATCTTTCATATTCCATCTATTACTAAAAATTTACTCTCCACATGTCAGTTTTACCTTGATAACAATATTTTTTTTAATTTTATCATAATTATTATCTTATAAAAGATAGAGAAATAAATACTACTGTGTTTCATGGGGGAATGAAAAATGATCTCTATTATCTTCAAAGTTCAATCTTCAATCAAAACTTTTATTGGTGAATGTACAAATAAACCAACTTAGCATGCTCGACTTGGTCATCCTTCCCTTCATATTGTTCAGTCGATCATATATAGATATGGTTTACCTACTTCATTTACTTACTCTCCATAAGTCATAAGTTACCTTTCTCTTCATCCAATTGTGTTTCTAATTTTTCACTTAAAATAATTCATTCTGATATTTGGAACTCTGTACCTATCCTGTCTAATCGAAGTTTCCTATATTATATTACCTTTATTGATCATTTTAGTAAATATACTTAGCTTTATCCTATGAAAAAGAAATCTGATTTATTAAACATATTCTGTCATTTTCAAAAATAAGTTGAACGATATTTTAATCGCAAAATACTCTCTCTTCATTCTGATTGGGAGGTGAATATCAAGCTCTTCATCGTCATCTCGTCTCTTGTGGGATTATTCACTAGTCTCTTGCCCTTACACTCCAGAGTAAAATTGCTATGCTGATAGAAAATATAGACATATAGGTGAAATTGCCTTAGCTCTTCTTTATCATGCATCAGCTCCACATAAGCATTGGGATGAAGTTACTTGTACTGTGGTATATCTCATAAATCAACTTCCTACACCTTGCTCAATCATAAGTATCTTTTAGAATAACTTTATAATCAAACTCCTGACTACACATTACTTCAAATCTTTGGTTGCGCAAGTTATCCATGGTTTTGTCCCTACTCTAAACACAAACATGACTCTCGTTCATTACTATGTTTTTCATGGTTATAGTAATATGCATCATGGGTATCATTCCTTACATATACCAGCTGGATAGATATATACTTCATGACATGTTACTTTTGATGAATCTCTATTCCCTTTTTCAGTAGCCTCTTCAACCTCTCCTCCAGATACAAATGGTACTTTCTTGATGTCGCCTAACATTGTCGGAAGTGATAGCATCCTAGGTCCTATTCTGAAGCTCTTTGATAACTCCCCTATACCATCGAAATTACCTCAAGTTGCTGCTTCAATCTTAAAAGTCTCGCCAATACAAGATAATATGCTTTCTAGCTCAAGATCCTCAGATAATACAAGTTCGTCATCAAAATCACCATACCTGCCTACTCTCTTATCACCATTAACAAGTGATTCATATGATAATGCTCTTCATCGCATGTTTTCCTTAAGTGATATATATGCTCGATGTCCATCAATGACAACTCGACATCACAAATGAACAAGAATCCAAATTGATGTAGTACAATAACTACAAAATTTGATGTACTTCTTTGCAATGGAACATGGAGCCTAGTTCCGCGTACTCACTCAATGAATGTTTGGGTTCTAAATGGGTATTCCATCTTAATCATTGAGATGATGGTTCTCTTGAACGGCATAAAGCTACTCAACTTGTAGCTAAAGGATTTAGTCAACAATCATGTATTGACTTTAATGACACTTTTAGCCCGGTCATCAAAATTACATCTGTCAGACTATTGTTATCGATAGTTGTTATAGTTCTAATTGACCTGTATGACAATTAGACATTTCTAATACTTTTTTTCATGGTCATCTTGAGGAAATTATATTTATGGAGCTACCACCTGGGTTTATTCATCCATAATTTTTTTTTCATGTTTGTCAACTCAAGAAATCCTGGTCTTCATCAAGCTCCTCATGCATAGTTTCATCGATTATCTAATTGGTTATAAGCTCAAGAATTTTCTGGATCAAAAATTGATCTCTATTCCATATATATAATGATAGTTCGATGATATTTTTTCTTATTTATATGGATGACATCCTAATAACCGACAATGATCAAAAAGGTATCACAACTTTATTAAATCTTCTCAATCAAGAATTTCCTACTCGAGATTTGGTTAATACTTATTTTTTTCTTGGTATTGAACTTATTCCACATGAGGAAGGCTATCTCCTCACTTATAGCAAATATATTACTGGGCTCTTCAAAGAGCCAAAATTGATGGAGCATGTCCAATTTCTACACTAATTGCTATAAACAACTCTACAACTTCATCCTCTCCTACTCTATCTGATCCATAGATTTATCAAAGCATTGTTCGAGCCTTACAATATGTCACTATCATACAACTTGATATTACCTTTGCAGTAAATCATGTTTGTCAATATATCCATGCTCTAAATGAGCAAAATTAGGATAATGTAAAAAAGAATACTTCGTTATCTCAAAGGTACTATTCTACATGGACTTCTTTTATATCGTCAATCATCTCGAGATTTACATGCATATTGTTAAATACCAAAATTTAAGGGTTAAAGTGCATAAAAAATGAAACCTAAGGGCTTTGTTTGGAATAGCTAAGTTTAGAGGCCTTTTTGCAAAATAACTTCCCACATATAATTTTTCATTTTTCTTTTTTCTCCCCCTAGGTTTTGCCCGACGTCGATTTTCTCATCGCATGATCTAAAAAATTGCCGCACAACCCTGCCCTCTCCTCGGATTTCCCTCTCTTCGTCACATGAGAAGGAGCTGTCGGCGATCTCCCTCTCCTAACCCTAATCGCGGCTCCTCCTCCTTCCCCAAGCAATTGACGTCGCAGTCCCCATCACGAGTTTCCTCTTCGCGATTTTGCTCCTTTCCGCAAGACACCACAAAGTCGATCGTTGTCTCTCCTTTCCGATCCACCGCCGACCATCTCAGGTAAGGTTAGGATCTATTCAAAGCTTGTTAGGGATGCGATTGTTGTTTGTCTTGGATTGAAGGTTTGGAATTGAATTTTGATCTAGGAGTGAGTCTAGTGTACGAATTGATCAGTAAGTATTACTGATCGGAACTATACTTCTAATGGATCGGACAGTAGAGGGTTTGAAGATCAACATCATGATTTGATGATTCTTATTTCTCTTTATAGGGAACTTAGTGATCAGTTTGATTCATGGGTTGAATGGTTAAATTTTCATGGATTGTCTTGGTAGAGTAGTGGTGTTCGGTTTGGTTAAATTGTTGAATGCATGTTGCTAGAGCAGTAAAGATGGGTTGTGTGTTGTGTTGGACTGTGGCTTCGTGAGTTGAATTTGGCATGGTTGATTTGTGGTTTAGAGATGTACCCCTTTTGTCGTGGATGTTGCTGTTGAAAGTTTGGATTGGTCCAAATCAGTTTGGAGGGGTTGTGTTTTGTTTGGGACTAAGAGTAGTTTAGCTCTTGATCATGGGTGTGTAGTGAGCTCCTCAAGGGTAATTTGGGGTAATTAACTCATGATGTTAAGGCTAAACCTAATCTGAGAAGGGAACGGAATAATTAGGGTTAAAATAGACTTAACTCTAATCTAAACAATGGATTAGGTTAGGGTTATTTGGGTTAGATCTAATTTGATCAATAAAGGAGATTAAACAAGGTTAGTTAAGGAATTTGAGATTTATTAGAGTTAATTATTATTTAGGATTTATTAATTATCGAAACGATTAGGGACTCATCCTAATTTTTTTAGGATTTATTTTAGCTACTTGTTGATACTATAATTAACTAAATCATACATATAGGATAAGACTCTTATTTTGATATGAAACTCTAGACGTGAGATTTATTCTGATACGAGCTACACATAAGGTAAGTATTTCTTCTTTGTATTCAATAGTTTATTTAACTTAAATGCATTGCTTGTTTTATTTACGAATAGGCTATTTTATCTTATCTTTATTCTATTTGATATCCTCCTTTGATACTTTCATTGCTTGATCTTCAATCTAATAAAAATTCATGTTCATACAGTCTTACATATTGATTTCTTGATCTGTAAAGTATCGTTTATATATCAGTACTCAAAAATGATCATTAAACACAACTAGGGTTTGGTTGATATTAGATATACTCTATCCAGTAGATTAGTTGCATTATTTATTGAACCTGATATTTGTGTATCATTACAATTGTATAGTTGTGACCTGGTTGAAGTTGTGCATATTAGTAACATGCACCATATCTTTATAGTTGCATACTGGCGAACATCGACTCCCTTATAGTTAAGTTCGTCTTAGTCATATAATTTTTGTCCACTCAACCACTCAGAGTTAGTGGTAGTTGTTAGAGTGTGAGTAGTCGTCCTGTTGTTCCACACTTGACCACTCATGGGTAGTAGATGTTAGAGTTGTAGGCAAGTAGTTGACACTGTCTCCGTTGTTTCTGAGGGATAGCAGAGTTGCTGGTAGCTCCCCCTTTTCCCAGGAGTTTGGAGTAGCTGGCTCCCTAGTATCCTGTCCACTCAACCACTTATAGTAGTGGTAGTTGTTATAGTGCGTATAGTTGTCACAACCCTAGCCACTCGGCTTAACAGATGTGATGTGATGGTGGCCTGACTAGTATCAGGGATGACACATGTCATTGCATCATGTATATTTATTATATCTTGTATTTTTTGTATTTGTTGTATTTATTTGAGCTATGATTGTTATATTTGATTGACATACAAATAAGAATTATCATTTGCACTTTCATTTAGTTTTATATATTCATATATGTTATTCTGTTACGGAGACTGTATGTCATTGCTACTACATGCTTGTTGTATTTTTTTTATATGTAATGCATTTATCTATCTGATTACCTGCCGAATTCGCCAGACTCACCATTCCTTACATCTAATTCTGTTTTAGGTAATTGGTAGTTGCGTTATTTGGAGCCAAGAGAAAATCTAGTTGTCAGTCTCATGGTGTCAAGTATTTTAGTTGTTTTCTCATTTTCTTTATTAGACTGATATACATTATTTCAATAAACATATGCTTAGTTTATTGAGTGGAGTTATGATTTTGTATTTATGGACTTGGTATGTATATTGTTGGACTTGAGTTTTATTTGGGATATGTGATTTTTTTTTCTTACTATCCTCTATATTGTGTGGTTGTGATATTTGATTTACATTGTTTCTGTTGTCGTTAGCTGTGTTGGCTGAGTTATATCTTTATAATTTTCATTTTGTTCGAGAATGTATGACAGTTAATTAAATAATTATCTGTCTCTTATATTTCTGTAGAAAATCAAATTGCTTATATCTTTACTAAGTCATTATCCAGACCAAGGTTCGTAGAATCGCGATCCTACACAGGATCGATTTGGGGTCAGGATCGGATCGGTCAGGATCGGATCGTAAAATCGTACGATCCTATCAAAAACCCTTAAAATGAAAAAATATACAATTTTTATTAACACTATAATGAAAATAATCACGTTTAACTTCAAGAATATTCTATTTATTACAAGATGATCCAATTAATTGTCAACCTATTAATAATAGACATTTAAAGACTCATCATTTTAGAAAAAGATATAACATAATATTATTAATCAAAAACTAATTAAAAATAATTAAATAGATATTTAAATAATCTTAAAACCCTAACACTAACGATGTAAAAGATAAAAAAAATAATAAAAAAGATTAATAATCTTCTGGGCCTCTAAAAAGGCTTTAAACAATATTTTTTGGGATTCAATCTTAAAACTAACTTGTAGATCTTTGAACGAGTTTCAATTTGATATATTATAGGTCACGTGGTTCAATCCGAGTCAAAAGTTATGACCTCTTAAAGCTTTCATCGATCCTGTTCCGATCCTGTTCCGATCCTGTCCGATCCTATACGATCCTGTCCGATCCTGTCCGATCCTACCGATTCTGCTGCGATCCTGCTACAAAAAACGATTCTGCGCGATTCTGGATCGTTTTGTGGCGTAGGATCGTACGATCCTACGATCCAGGATCGCGATTCTACAAACTATGATCCAGACAACGTTTCAACAAGCTAATAAGCAAACTCAATATTAAAGATCTCCCGTTGAATTTGTCAGGGGTAAAAGGAATTCATTCAATATAATTGGAATGACCGGATCAAGATTCGGATTAAATCAAATTAGAATTTATTATAATAATTCTATTAATGGATTAATTAATCAAGTATTTTTATAAATTATAAATATTGTATTATCTTAAGAGACAAACATCCAGAATAATAAAATTTATAATTGCTCTCGTTCTGATTGCTCTTTTCGTATTCTTCCTTTTTAACAACTGTCTTTTTTAGTCAACGTGCTCGTCAGCGTTTCCATCTAGTTGCTCTCTTAGGTCTTCTTGCGGTCAACATATTCACCTTCTCATCGGCTTATCCATCGCATTGATCTTCGACGGGATAACTTGGCTTGTTCCAAAGAAGACGGCCGGCAGAGAGACCGAGATGATGGTACATGCCTCAGAGCTGCATGCGCATGCAGAGGTGAGACAGTGAAATATTGCACACAGACGCAGGAATCTCTTCTGAACGTTCCGACTGGAGAACAAAAATTCACGTGAGATGCATGAAAAGGGGTTCGAGGGAATTGACAAGACAAGAGGTTAATTGAGTTATACGGAGCAGTGCACAAGGGCAGATAATTTGACCCATAGATAATATATATATAGTTCCCAAAGAGGATTTGATGTAAAACTATTTTTTAGCTAAAACATAATAAGGTATTAGACCTCTATAAACAAACATACACCTCAATTCAACCTTTAGAATTTCACATTAATTAAAGTATCATATATAATCTTCAGCCTTAACAAGGAACTTTACTCAACAATAAATCTCACCTCACCATAACATATGAAATTAAAGAAAGAAGAAACTAAATTATGATGATTGTGAAGTATTGAAGCTTTCAACTTTGTCCAAGCTCTAAGATCCACTCGATTAAATAAAGTTATGCTCTTCACTCAGATTAGTTGCAGCCCCTACAAAAACCACAACTGCCTACCAACTTTAAAAACCAACAATAACTAATCAAAAACAGACTACTACCCCTCCTATCTGCAATAACTGAATAATATACAGAAAAACTTACCAAAGCTCCAACAGAAATGGCCATCTATCTCTATAGTCTATGCGTTGTACTTGCAGCTTCAAATGCTCCTCTCCTGTCCTGGAAAAAAAAAGGGAAACGGTATCAAAAAACAGTCAATTGAAGAAGCCAGAATCCTCCACCCTTATTCTGCTAACTATGGCTCAAACAACAGGGTCGAGTTGAGATTGATAGTGCTTCTATATACCAGCCACTGAGTTGCCTTCCCTGCCTTTGCACGGGTTCCTTGCCTAAAAGCCTCATTACACTTTCACATTGCTGGCCTAATTGACACCAAAACAACTGTCTTCTACACTTGAACTAGGAAGCAAGCCTCCTTTTCTTTAGCTGAGTAACTAGCTAGGAAGCAAGCCTCTGTTGTGCGTACGTGCCACAGAAGATGCACCTTGAATCAATGGCGTACGTCAGTCCCTGTAATTAACAGTAGTTATTAGCATTGATTGTGTCACAACACTAGTTTTGACTTCGTTTCGCCTAAAAGCTCGTGATTCAATTGGGTTATGTGCAAGTGAAGGGATACTGCGCCTCCGGAGGACCACCATTAATAACATATTTAAACAAAATATAATTTATTGAACTGAAATATTAATTTTGTTTAAAAATTCACGTGTCTGAACACAGGTGCGAACCATGGACCTCTACCGTGTGAGACTAGCATGATAACCAACAAAACAACCGAAGCAGTGCTGATGCATTGTTTATAGAGTATTTAATCATATGATTAAAAATATAATTTAAACAAAATATAATTTATTGAACTGAAATATTAATTTTTATTAAAAAAAATCAAATGTCTGAGCACGGTTCAACTGGGGATTACGTGAGATTAGCGTCATAATCAACTTACCCCACTCAGATATGATTCATATGATTACAAAATATAATCAACTGACATATTAAATTTGATAATCAACATACACCACCAGATAGGGTTAATATGATTACAAAATATAAGCTCCGGTGGCTTTGGTGCAGCGATAGGATGACTAATCATTATCTCAGATATTCGTAATTCGGTCCCTAACTACAGCGTATTTGTAAAAAAAAAAAATCTCCAAATAGAGTGTGAATCCTGAGACGCTGAACTTCTAGATGACGACACGAGCGCTTCCCGATTTACCCTAGCGACCGGTAGAAAATTTCCGTGGAGCCGGATCGATCGTCCGAGGTTGGAAAAATCTCGTTAATTATTTTATCTGATTACAAAATATACGTCCCCACGGGATGGACTGACGGTTAGTACGTGTATGTTATCAATATTAGATCTGGGAGTCAAAATTTAACAAAAGCAATGTGCCCACCCTCTCATATATATTAATCACATCATCCGGATTAATAATCCCTATCCAAAAAATGACACTTCTACAATGTGAAACTAGCCTGATAACCAAATACAACACACAGAAAGCGTAACGCTTGTAGAGTATCTAGACCACACCACCCAGACAATGCAACGCTCATAGAGTATTTTTTAATCATACGATTAAAAAATATAATTTAAACACAATATAATTTATTAAACTGAAATATTAATTAAAAAATAACGTGTCTGAGCCCGGAATTGAACTGGCACTCTCAACGTGAAACTAGCGTGATAACCAACTACACAACCCGAAATTGATACACGCTGAAAGATTTTAAATTATATAGATTACAAAATATAAATTATTTAAAAGAAATATTAATTAAAAAAATTAAGTGTCTGAGCCCGGGTTCGAACCGGGGGCCACTACTATGTGAGACTAGCGTGATAACCAACTACACCACCCAGACGTTATTTGATAAAGTGTATATAAGTTTTAAATTATTTAATTAAAAAATAAACAAAATAATTTATTGAACAGAAATATTAATTAAAATTAACATGTCTGAGCCCGGGTTCGAACCGGGGGCCACTAGTGTGTGAGACTAGCGTGATAACCAACTACACCACCCAGACATTAATATTGTGTTGCTTACAGAATGTTTAATCATATAATTTAAACAAAATATAATTTATTGAACCAAAACATTAATTTTGATTAAAAAATCACGTATCTGCATTCGGGTTCACATCAGAGACCTCTAATGTATGAGACTAACGAGATAATCAACTTACACCATCCAACATTATTAAGCAATGTTAAGCAGAATATTAATCATCGTCATTGTTAATGAAATTGTCAAATCTTTTTACAAAATCACTTTAAAAATTGGAGTTTAGTGGTGATGCCGGGGCGAGATAGGACAAGCCCATTCAAGAGGTCACGTCACTGGACATAAATAGTGTCCCAATCTTTAGGAAAATTCTGACCCGAGCCCGAAGAAAAATCATGAGGAGTAAGGTTGGTATCGGGGTCAAGCTCCCTCTCAAAACCCTTGAACAAAGACATCTCCATGGTTGCGACCGGAACTCAATAGGACCCCTACTCGGGTCGGCCCCTCAAGCTCAGGTCAACCTCGACTCAGGTCGTGCAAGCAGACTCTTGGGTTCTAGACCTCCAGCAGTAGCCCCGGCTAGCTACTCACATTGCCAAGCTCCAACCCTCATAACAGAAAGTCTTAAGCGCCGCAGAGGAACTCTAGTCCAAACTTATAGAAACGGCTATGACAATATGGGCTTAGAACGTTCCAAAGAAAGCGCTCCACTACGTAACGATCGTCATAACTCCCTCTTAATGCACCCGAAATCTTATATTCTCAGGTAACATGCGCAAAGATCACGGTATCATGGGACAGGTCTCCTCTCACAACCTTATAAAAAGGTACATCTCCCTCTAAAGAGAGGTATGGCGAACAACCTTTCTACTATTCTACTGCACATTGCTTTCGAACTCCACCTCTGACTTGAGCGTCAGAGTGGCTGTGTTGGAACCCCTCTGGTCGTCCTCCTAACTCGTGTTGATATTCTCAGGCCACCTTCCCTGTCGGACCTTCTCGACGACTAGATGAAGATCTGCCCTTTCTGCACCATTCACCCCTATCGGTGCGTTGTCCAGTCCGGGCATGGGCAGCATCAAATTGGCGTCGCCTATAAGAACTCTGAGTTGTGAAGCAACCCTAGATCTCAAATGGACAACACCGGTCATCCATGGGGTGAGGAGGAAGAAAGGCAAGATCTCATAACCATGACGAGGGAAGAATTCAATCGCCTAGTGGCCTCCACGATACACACCATCCTGCAAGGGTAGACACATCCCGACTCAACGACGACCCCTCTATCGTCGGTGGAGGCAACCCCGACGACGCTTCCTCGGACAAGTCCTCCCACCGAGGTACCTAAAGGGAGCATCCGAGCATCCCCCCCCCGGTGCTTCGGCCATGGGGGAAGAATCATCTAGATCTTCTGGAGAGAATCTTCGGTGGGGCCCTCCCAAAATCGCAGCCACCAAAGCCCCCTGCAACTAAGGTACTCCGTTTTCACTCGGTGTTCTGCAAATGCCCTGCCATGGCACAACACTTCAAAATGGCGGTAGTAGGAGACTACAATGGCACTAATAACTCGGAAGACCAATCTATTATTATCTATGGGCTGATAAAAGATTGAATTTCTATATAAAGGGGAGATCCCTAAGAGTTTAGGGCATCATCTTGGCAGAACTCTTGGTTCTCCATTGACCTAGAGTTATTTCGGTGCCGTCAACCCTAAGCCCTTTGGAAGATCCTTCTTTTTTTTCCGCTGTATCTTCTTCCACAGGAATCAAGCTGGCGACGCTACGACAAGGACGATAACTCTTCAATTAGGTTTCTTGTCTTTCAGTTTATATTTTTATTCTTATTATGTCATGATTCGATGAAACAATATATTCATATTTATATGTCTTTTTTTTCTCCTTGGAATTCTTATTTTGTTTCTAGAATTCATGCAGTTAGGAGAAAATCCAAATTCTATCAACTATCCCCTCGCAAGGCTCAGCGAACCTAAATATTCATTCGTAAACCTGTAGCCTTTAAACAGCATCATCCGTACGGGATTCTTAGTGGTTGGTCGACCGCCCATACTTCGCCGATCGACAAGCCTCGAAGCCAACCCTTATTGAGGAGTCCTGCAGAGTAGGGCCTATTGCCAGTCATTCCGCGATCACAATCACCCCGGCAGACCAAGATGCAGTCGATCGCCTTGCGGAAATTCAACTGGGACCCGCCGGACTACCGAACCGCCCACCTGCTCGACCCGCCTTTCGTCCGTCGGCTGAGGATTCTCTTGACTGCAGGCCCGGACCTTCATTCGACCTTTTACAGCTAGGTTGTCTATGCTAAAGGGACTGATCAAAGGGGCCGAACATCCGCCCGGATCAATAATGATCATGAAATCATGACCAAGAGCAATAGATCGATCGAGAAATCATGGCTAAGCGTGAAATCGTGGCTAAGCCACGCTTAGCCATGAAATCGCGGGTACTTGGTTGTGAGCTCGTGGCTGTTTGGTTGCAATTTTAAGGTCGAATCTAGCTTGATTGCCATTTCACAATCAGTTGTGGCTAGGTCATCATTTCATGGTTCGCTATATATGGTTGCAAACTCCACCATTAGTTTGTAGTCATTTGTTATCTCGTGGAAGTTTTCTTAAGTTTTTTATAATTTATTTCGATATTTTCCAGTAGGAGAACATGATATTTTTAAAAATGAGGGTGCTACTCTTGCAAACTCCCCTTTTCCGGATCCATTGACATTGTGACGATCCAAATTTTTGTATCAAATTAGATATTTTCCACCCATAATTTTATCATTATTCTGAGGACTACTTTTGTTTGGGAATCCTTTATCTTAGAAGATGAAAAGAGCTTTAATGGTCATATTAGAGTTCCTTGTGTCCATGTATGATGTATCTTTAGAATCAATCACTTTTCTAAAAAGAAAATAATAATAATAATAATAATAAAAGAGGTCAGAATCAATCTCCTTTTATATATAATAACAATAATAATAATATTATTATTAATAATACACTTTAATTGTTTTTATATTAAAATCAATCAAACGATACTGATTCTAATTTCTAGCCCAATCTAGTTTTAAAAAGGAAAAACTTTTGGCTACAACCTGCTACCTTAAAATCAATCCAATTAAAAAGGCTTGACATCTGAGTATTGTAGTTTTTGTTTTGTTAACATTAATCAGTCTTCTACGCAGTGAGTGGCATGCATATATATTATCAGAAATCTACTGGGGATCTCTCGCCACGCATCCGTGCACGAATCGACTTGAAACATCTCTAATTATATTGGATCTCTAATTATATGGGAGACGCCTTTTTCTAGAGTTATTTATTTAAAATATTAATTGAGTCGCCTCTTATGCATAAAAGGTGCCTCAATTTATTTATTTATTTTTTTTTAAATTAATATTTACCCACATAAATTTAAAAAAAAAAGGATATGCAGCGAGAAACCCAATGGGAATGATATGACACTCCAATTATAGTGATCCACGACGGGTTCACCGTACCCCCAAGATATAGTTTGATTCGGAACAATGGCCGGAGACCGCTAATGATGTCCAAGACAATCGGATGTATACATAAAAAGTATCACGTCATTTCCGTTAGGTTTCTCGCTAAAAATTTTCATTACGTATCATTACTCAATCCTAAATACATATAATATATACTGTGAAATTCAAATATTTTTTTATCTTGAACACTATAACTCAAAAAGAAAGACTAAATCTTAAAGAGAAAATCTTATTAATTTAAATCTACTATAACCCAACTTCTAAATTGTAAAATCTGAAATCTTGAATACATATAATATACTCCGTGAAGATCTCCTAAGAGAGTAAGACTGAATTCTAGAGAGAATTTTTTATTATTATAAATTTACTATAATTCAATCCCTAAATCCTAAATACAAATAATATATTAAAAAATTATTAAAAAAATACTATTTTGACTCAATTAGAATAGAAGTCGCCTCTGATGGCTTTGAGTTGGTCGTGCAGTGTCGTGTGGTGAACGACCTAGATATCCTAGACGTTCAATTGGGAGCCTAACACTACTAAAAATAAAGTCTTTAAGAACACACATAAATATCTTTATAATATATTTTTATGACACTAAAGCAATGACGACATCCCAAAAAACAATATTGAAATGCGATGTTGACAAATTCTCTGGTATTCCTAACATTCAAATAATATCATTATAAAACATCTATACTAACTAAAAAGTGTCTTAAATATAGGAATATATGACAATTGAAAATGTCACAAAACAATATTTCATAGACATTTAATCTATACTGACATTATTAAATATCAATTATAATATTTTATAAAAACATTAAATATTATTACTTATATTTATTCAGAATACAAAATATTTACAACATAATAAAAAAAAATTATACATCATCATAATTTACCAATCATCACAATTCACCCACTTCTCAAAAAATGAGAAAATTCATTAAAATATCCCTAAAATTTCAATTGAGTTTAAATTATATCCCTAAAATTTGTTCGGACTCATTTACGCCCCTTTTATTTTATAAAGTATCTCAAATATATCTCTACCGTCAACTCTTCGTTATCTATAACAGAATCTCTGTCACGTGAGGCGAATGTGAGATGAAATCTGTTCTTGACAACGGAATGGGTGCTCACGTGAGATCAACGTGACCTACTTAAAAACCTCACCTACTGGCAACAAAACCTCACCCTCACCCCCTGCTCTCCTTGCAACCTTAATTCCCAAATCTCTTCATCTGCTTGCATCAATTGCTTCCCAAATCCTTACTCCCGTCGGCGAAGAAGTCAAGGGTGATAATTCCTCTCCGCACACAGGCGATGACACCATGAACACATGGTATGATGTCGCTCGCAACCTTACTTTCCAAATCCTCTAAATCTTACTCCATGCGGTGAAGATGTCAAGGGTGATGATGCCTCGCTGCACTCGGACGACAATTAATGGAGAAATTCAACCAGTCAGTGGATCAAATGATATTGAAAGTGAATCAGATGGTGATGGAAGTCAATTAGATGATGTTGACAATGATTAAGATTTTTCTGACAGTGGGTATGAGTTTGAAGAAGATGATAGGATTTTTTATACTCACGTGAACACCCATTCCGTTGCCAAGAACAGATTTTATCTCATGTTCGAATCACGTGGCAAAAATTCTATTATAGATAACGATTGACGGTAGGGATATATTTGAGATACTTTATAAAACAAGAGGGACATAAATGAGTCCGAATAAACTTTAGTGATATAATTTGTATTCGATTGAAACTTTAGAGATATTTTAAGAAACACACAATATATAAACAATTTGTAGTCCTTGGACACTTACTCTTATAATCACAAAACATAGCATAACCACAATTCATCCACCACGTTACTGAATTTTTATTCATGTAATAATTATTTGAGTCAAATTTACAAATGCAATACTAATATAAAAATATTGATTCCAAAACTAACTAAATACTAATGAAATACATTCAAAACATTAAGTTTTAGAACTAACAAAATCTGATAAAATAAAAACTCAAACTAATTTACTATGGATCATTTTCGACCATCATATTATAGGCAAAATCCAAGTAATTGCCACCTACAAATACAATGCATTTATTTGTATAAGCAAAAATAAACAATAAAAATATAAAATTAATGAAAATAATTTAAAAAATTTAATATCATACCAAATGAAAAACCAATGAAATATCATTCCATATGCACTAATAGTAGTCTTCGTTTATTATCAACTGAAAATACGTTTCATATTTGTTTATTAATAACATGATAAATATTAAAAATTAATAATATTTTACTAAAAAATTAAAATCATACCAGATGATAAAACTAAATTATTATTCCTCTTGGTGTGTCCTCAAACCTTGTAAAAGATCATAGTCACCTATAAATACAATGCATATGATCAGAAGGTCACACAACACTGATATGTAAAGTGAGATATACAAAGTATTGATTAAATTTTTATTACTTACAAATACAATGCATATGATCGTAAGGCCACACAACACTGAAGAACTATTACTTACAAATACACTGATATGTAAAGTGAGATAAGCATATTAGCAAGCATCATATGACAAGCTATTGCATTAGTGAAAAAGAAATCCAATCAAATATTCATCTAGCAGAAATTATCAGACAAGTATTACATAGGTTATAATTTGGAGGTATAACCTTATCACAAACTATAAATTTAGCATACAAGTAAACTCCAATCATATGAAGAACTACTTTAGAAACTATAATTTTTCGATTATTGTGAAACAATAAATCTGTGAGGTCAACCTGATACTGTTATACAATATTTTGAAGAGGTACAAAAAGTAACAAATATTAGATTTAAACAAATATTTCTATTAAGACTAGCATCAGTACAAAGGAAAATAAAGACGTTCGACAACAATGTTAGCACTTGCAATTGCTATTACATCGTAGAATTCAAACAGCCATAAGTTCTATATTCTTCAAATGAAACTACATGGATTTAAATCTTGTGGAAGAAATTAGTTACTAGCCATGCCAGACTACTAGATGGAGCAAGACT
This sequence comes from Boesenbergia rotunda, assembly GCA_024364735.1. Classification (NCBI taxonomy): domain Eukaryota; kingdom Viridiplantae; phylum Streptophyta; class Magnoliopsida; order Zingiberales; family Zingiberaceae; genus Boesenbergia; species Boesenbergia rotunda. The sequence goes on along the minus strand of JAGFNQ010002015.1, from coordinate 70,738 downwards.
TTAGGATAAGAAGGCCAAGACAACATCCACTATCAAACCAGTCAATGACAAACTTAAAACCCACCTTGTATGTTGGTAATGATAGTTGAATCAATCTAACCAAGTATCTGAAAAACATCAGTGATGGATCACAGTCATTGAAGTCTAATTATAGCTATTAAGAGAATACTAATCTGTAGGATTGAGCTAAGAATGAGTTAAAGCTAATAAAAGAATATATGAAATAAGGTATCTAACCAAGAGCGGCTTGATTGCAACAAATATGAGTGGAGTTACTCATGATGCATCATGCCTGACATTGTTCAGCTAATGAACAAACTAAGTGAAGAGTGCAAATCTAGAAAAGACAAATTCAAAACATAAGTGCATCAACAAGTATTGGACCTTGACCACAAGCAAATGGAAAAAAGAATATTACTTACAGAATATAAAAATTCTTTATCTTCTCCATCAACAGTTGAATCACTGATCCTGGGTATCGGTGAACAAGGACATATGATTGCTCTTCATTTAAACATTAAAAGACCACATGAAATTGAGTCAGAATTTGTATGCTAATTAGGAAATTTTCAGAAATTTAAAAGCATAGTAAGCTATAATATGATTATTTACAAATGTTCAAAGTAATAATCAATAAAAAAAAAAGTGATTGAATGACAGCCTTTTAGATTAGGGATTGTGAGTCAATGATCAAAATCACGACAGTCTTTTAGATTTCCGGGTAAAAACTTCCTATTTTAGGAACAGATTAGGTATCTGTTTGGAGGATCAACTCCTTCCAAAGTGAAAAAGTAGTAGTTGTAGAAGATGGATCATGAAACGGGCGGTGGTTGTAGCGCAGCTGCTCAAGGAGTACACGGTGCTAGTGGCGCGAGTGCTAGAAAGCTAGTCGAAGGCACCATGGCTGCTTGCGTGCGGTCGCACCCGACGGGGAGGCGGTCGTCAGGCGACTGGTCCGCGCTGCCGGCGCTTGCTGGGATTTAGGATTATCATGAGCTCCTCCTTGCTTGCTGCGAATGGGGAAGAAAGCTTGCTGAGCTCCTCCTTGAATGATGTGAAGCCGGAAGAACTGCGAAGAGGAATGGAAATGGAAGGAAGCGGCAATAAGGCGAAAGGGAAGTTTAGGTTAAAATAAATGAATAGGTTCTATATATTAATTTATAAATATAATGGCATTTTATAAAACTGATCAAGATAAGTGAACTAATAAGATATTTTATTTTTAAAAATAATCTCTCCTAATAAATGTCTTTCAATGTTCTGAAAATCGGATCAAATATTATTTCGATCTAGGTAAAGATTCAAAGGTTCAGAGATTCAACTGATTTAATCGAGAATCCAATCGGGATATAACCGGTATATAATAAAATATATATTTATATAAATATATGAAACTAACAACTTGCCCAACTATTTTTTTCAAGATTAGATCAACTAGGTCGAGCATGTAATATATTTTTATCAGGAACTCAGCACGATATTCTTGAAAAAAAGATTAGTTTAAAAAAAAATCAAGTTTAAAACTATTGGGTTCAAGCAAGCAGTAAGTTTATTCGTTTGAGATTTTAGACGAAAGTAAATTAGGATTTTGACATTTTATTTTTCAATTTTTATTTTTTAGTAAGATAGTAAAATTGCAAAAGGAAAAAAAACAAAAAATCAAAAATAAAATAAACTAAGTTGGTTTGCCCGATTTTTTCGATTTGCCCGGTTCACTGGTTCCTGATCAGTTCAGAACGATTCACATCTAGTTCTTGAATAATTGATTTTCAGAGTCAACTCGGATCGAAAATCTGGCTAGTTTTCGATTCAACAGTCCGACTGACCGGTCCAGTCTAATTTTCAGAATGCTAATGTCTTTAAAAAATATTTATAATGACATTTGAAATCAAATGTCATTAGAAAGTGTCATAATAGATAATATTTTTATTAGGGTAAGATATCAATGGATAATATATATATTATTATACTGCATATTTATGATGTACATCCTATGACCATCTAGTATATTTTTTTTAGAGTTAAAATTTAGAATTTAGGATTTAAGAGTTAGGGTATAATATTTAACTATTTTTAAAAAAAAATAATATTAGATGCTCACCATGTGTCTCAACCATTCTTGAGGTCCTAGGTAGAAAATAAATTTAAGATCATCTCAACCATTCTTAACTTTAGTATGAGTGTCGAACAAACTTTTTTAGCTATTCTATTCATTTGTTCTTATCGTATATGTCCTAATCTAGTATGTCAAATATCATCATTTACATCAACATTACTAATAAAAGTAATGTTTGAAAAATAAACTATTAATGTCATAATTAATATCTGGTTCTACATCAAGAATCATAAAACTATTTAATATATAATTATATTCTATTAACACAAAGTTAATACTCCAAAATCAAGAAAACTAGTAACAGAAACCAGATTCCTTTAAATCTCAGGAGTATATAGTGTTGGTGCAATCTTTGTTAGGTCAGGATTGTCCTAGTTTGACTAGGCTCGAGTGAATTTATGTTTGGTAAGCTTGGTAAGCTTAAGTTTCGATATTTGATAATGATGTTTGAATATCGTGTGAGTCAAGTGGATCAAGGTTGACTGGAGACTTGACTGGGAAAAGTCATAGTGGGACTAAACACACCTAGTGGAACTAAGTGAAGTCCAAGTGGATCGGGAAGATATCACGCTGGCACGAAAAATGTCCTAGTGGGACTAGGTGAAGTCCAGGTGGATCGAGAAGATTGCATGCTTGTACGAGAAAAGTCCTAGTGAGACTAGGTGAAGTCCATGTGGATCGGGGGATCACACGTTGGCAAGGTGGAAGTCTACTGAGAGACTAAACCTAACTTGAGGGTTAGGTAAACCTAGTTGGGAACTAGGCAAGGGAAATCCAAATCGGTCAAAGGTTTTATCGGACACTTGGTGAGGAAGTCCTAACAGGTCACGTTTGACCGGGGTTAGGCAAGGGAACCCTAGACTTGTACACACAAGTTAGGATTGGGGTCAATCGATTGAGTAATCGATTGACGTTGGTTTCTCGCGAACAGAAGCCTTCTTAATTGATTGGGTGATCGATTAAGGAAGGAGTGAATTGATTGGGTAATCGATTGAGAGAATTGTGTCGCGAGAACAGAAGCAGGATGAATTGATTAGGTAATTGATTTAACCTCCTCTTAATCGATTAGGTAATTGATTAAGGGGGAACGTAATCAATTAGGCAATCGATTAAGGGAGACCGTAATCGATTAGGCAATCGATTACGGTGGTATTTCACGAGAGCACAAAAGGTGTTGAATCGGCTAATCGATTAAGCTTCAAAAAAAAGCAGTTAAACGGCTAAGTCTGATGTGGTAATCAATTGGGTGATCAATTAAGGGAACCCTAGGTCGCGGGTATATAGGGTTTTCACGCAGGTTTGAAGTGCAGCTCTTGGGCACTTCTTCTCCTTCTTCATCGTCATTTCAAGAGAAGTCTTAGAGCATAGTGTTGCTGCATTTCAAGGTTCTAGAGGCGATCCCAAGCTAGAAGAAAGCAAGAAAAGCAAAGAGAGCTCATTGTTATAAATCTTGTAAGATTTTCTTTGTATTTACTTGTATTCTTGTTGTATCTTCTTGAGAGCTTGTACGAGGTTTCTCCACCTCCACGAAGGAGTCTTTCATAGTGTTTGAGGAAGCGAGGAGAGCGGATCCTTGGATTAGTCACCTCAAGGATGTGGATACCAAGTAAATCCTTGAGTGTTAGCATTGCTTGGAGTCTTCCGTAGCGACAAATCATCAACAAGCAAATCAGAGCTAATCACCCCCCTTTAGCTTTCCTACCGGTCCTAACATATAGGACATCATGCAGAAAATAAGGTACATCCACCACGTAAGTTGAATTTACAAATGTCAACTCCTCTGACTTCAATTCTTGCATTGTTTCTTACATACATCCATTTGGTGCCCGCTGATACCCGATGGTACTCTACGTTTGTAGCTCGATCACGAGCTATATGGTTTGTTGCTCCTGAATCTATAATCCATAAAGGATAAGAATCAATTAACAACACCGAACTAGTAACATAATACTCATGAAACAAAATATAAACATGGATTTACCTGTTTCGGCTTAGTATATTTCTATATACTGAGCAAAGTGACCCTTTTTGCCACAATTATAGCAAGTCGGCTAAATTTTAGATTTCTTCCTGTAACGACCCGACCCCTCGGCCCCTTGGGCGGCAAAATCAACATTTGGCGGCCCAACAACCTGGCCCCTTGGCCTAACAACTTGGCCCCTTGGCCCAACAACCTGGCGGCCAAATCAACATTTGGCGACCCAACTTTGATGACCCCTTAGGTCGTCGACCGTCGGTCGTGTCGTTACTCACTAGGACTTTCCACCCCTGGCCAGTGGATTTTTGCCTTTCTCAGGATTCGAACTCTAGACCTCCAGGCTGAGTACTAGAGTTTATGAATCCTGATAGCCAAGCGAGCGCAGTTCACTTGGCTACCAGGATTCATTAACTTTAGTACTTAGCCTGGAGGTCTAGAGTTCGAATCCTGGGAAAGGCAAAAATCCACTAGCTAGGGGTGAGAAGTTCTTATGAGTAACGATGGTCGACGGTCGACGACCAAAGGGGCCAGGTTGTTGGGCCGCCAAAAATGGAATTTGACCGCCCAAGTGGCCGAGGGGTCGGGTCGGGTCGGGTCGTTACAATAAAAAGGCGCCTTTTTATTGTAACGACCCGGCCCCTCGGCCCCTTTGGCGGCCAAATCAACATTTGGCGGCCCAACAACCTGGCCCTTCATCCCAATAACCTGGTGGCCAAATCAACATTTGATGGCCTAACAACCTGGCCCGCCCGTGTCGTTACTCACTAGAACTTCCCACCCCTGACCAGTGGATTTTTGCCTTCCTCATGATTCGAACTCTAGACCTCCAAGCTAAGTACTAGAGTTTATGAATCCTGATAGCCAACTGAGTCGCGCTCACTTGGCTATCAGGATTCATAAACTCTAGTACTTAGCCTGGAGGTCTAGAGTTCGAATCCTCATGAAGACAAAAATTCACTAGCCAGGGGTGGGAAGTCTTAGTGAGTAACGACACGATCGGGCTAGGTTGTTGGGCCGCCAAATGTTGATTTGGCCACCAAAGGGGCCGAGGGGCCGGGTCGTTACACTTCCCATACTTCTTTTCCTTATTCTCGATTGGGCCTTGTCTAACAGCAACACCAACTTCTTTTTCTTTTCTCTTTCGTTTCTTGAACCATCTTTTCTGACTCTTGGATTCAGATGATCGAATAGAACATTCAACTATAAAAGTTTGTTTAGAAATCTTGTGGATATGATTCTCTCCACCTCCAGTTCTACATGGCTAAGACATTAATGAAAGTCTTGATACTTTCACTATGAGTTAGATTCTATTTCATCGTTTCCCAAGAATCAGGAAGGAAACAGATAATTGCCTGAACATATTGTTCATCAGTTACCTTATGACTAATAGTCTTTAAATCCCAAATCATATTCATCATTCCCCTCATACGTTTGGACATGAATACATTCAAATGCCTTTTACAAATGTCAAATTTAATTGTGACGAAACTTACTCAAGCTAACTCCATTATTTTTTTTTCTCTCAGGACAACCCAGACAACATGAGTTAATGATAATGACTCATACTCAAATACCATGTTATCTACCATTAAACTAATCAATATTCTCTTACAGTGGAGTCCTTTTTCTTCCATATCTTATAGGCATCAAGATCATGTTTATGCTGTGCTATAGAATCATCAGCAGGTTCTTCCATAAACTGATTTACCGCCTTTTGAACTTCTTTTTCCTTACGAATTTATTGTATCTTGAGATGTCATCTTTTATAATTATTCCATATAACTTCTCATCTTTATTGAATTTGACTAAGATATTCTTAACTTTCATAATCTATCATAAATATATATATTATTTAATTATTCAGTGTAATCCATATATATGTAATTAATTATTTACTCAATGTAAATTTGAGTTGACTTACAAAATCTAGTGATAACTTTGTTTATACTCATTATTTGTATTAGCCAATCTAATTAACATTAATCAATTATATTACACATCTCATCAAATGAACTAATCATTTAAAAAGAAATAGAATGAACTAATCATTAAATTAAACAAAAAACTAATCATTTTAAAATTTGTTAACACATAACATAACTTTTTTCTAAAATAATATTGCTTGTGTATAATAATAGTTTCTACTATATGACTTTTATAAAGTTAATAAGCTAATATTGTTCCTACATAACAATAGTAACAACAACAAAATCTTAATAAGCTATATAAATTAACACCACTCCTATAAGAAAAAAAACTACTAGTACAATGGTCAATACAATCTCGTTCATACCAAACTCGGTTAAGGCAATCTCAAGTAGAGCAACTTTAGGATTCTCCATTTGATTCACAGATCCTCTTCAAAATCTTCAGGATCCTCATGGTTTAGTAGCTTCACACATAACTCTGCATATGAGATACGACCTTCATAGCGCCTCATACATGGTGTGCAACCACCTTGGGACATCTCGACAATGATCGAATCAAAACTCAGATCCTGTAATTGTCAAGGATCAGGAACTCTTCCTGCTGGAGTTTCCAAAATAATTAATCAAGTCATTTAATGAATCTTGATTCCGTGAACCGGTTTATACTCTATCTCCTGATTCTATTCCCTTGCTCATTTCATTGCACATCATGATGAGTCATTGTATATATCATCCATAGCATCTGGAATTGAAATAATAGTGTCAATACAAAACTGATAAACCAATAACAAAATTGGTTCAATTCAATTCATATATATGCATAGAATCAATATGCAGAATAATTAAGCAAATAAGAAAAATAATTTTCTTTATCTGAGGAGTTTTAGTTGACTGACATGCTGAATTGGTCGATTAAAAATCAGATCCTAAGCATTAGTTTAGGCCCTTGTCCTCATTAGAACTGATTTAATTGAGATGCCCAATTATTATTGTTTAATCTAAGCTTATTTAATCAATCTCAAACTTATTGATTAAACTCAGGTTCATTTGATCAAACCAAGACCGTTAAATTAAATCTGGCCGATTTGATCAAATCTGACCTATTAGATATCTAACTTATTTGATGAAATCGACCTATTAGATATCTGACTTATTTGATGAAATTTAGCTCAAGCAATTGAAGTCGTGATACATTAAGCCTAATTTTAATTAATTTAGACATGCATGTATTAATTAACAAGAATTGCATTAATTCGTGCATTGGATTAATTAAACGCACGAAGGCGTACGTCATTTCCATTGCATCAAATAAAAAAAAATTCATTGGTTCATCCATGCTTTAAATTTAATTAAAAACATGAAACTTTTTTAATGCTGTCAACATCATTTTTCAAGTTGCAATTTCTTGAAATGAAAATAAAAAGGCATTTGCAATTTCTGCTCGTGAATCCTAATCGGCCAATCAACATTTTCTACTTCTTCTCCTTCGTTGCCAACCCCCATGCACCGCCGACAACCCCCGTGCCTCCCTCTTTTTGCCCGTGCGTCAGAAACGGAGACAAACTCCGTGGAAGTGGCTATTGTTCGGGGCTCGACAATGGCGGCAGATGGCGACACAATCAAGATATATCCGCAGATCTCCACACAGTCGAGGATTCACCACGCAATGGTTGCATATCGCGACACAATTGCGATGTCGCCCGGCAATGGCAAAACGCGCGCAAACGGAGCAACCTCCCGGTGATTTCTCCGATAGCGAATAGGAGCCAAGAGGTAGCGTTTCATCAAGTGATTTGTCAACGCAGTGGTAAGTTTTATCACGGGCGGAGGCAGCTTTGTGGCTACCCAGGCTGTAGCCCAGGGGCTCAAGGAAGGTGACAAAGAAATTTAAATGGGAAGAAGGCGGAAAAAACGTGGAAAAGAGAAGACTGGCTTAGTCGTCGGTGGGAAGAGGCTAGCCTAGGTAACAGTATCGAAAGAGGAGATTAGGTCGGGATGAACGTTGACATCAGCGCTCAAGGTTCACAGTCCAAGTAGATCACCCGGTTGGGGTCCCATTGAGTTTTATGCATTTAGAACTACAATGCTATGATACTGTTGTTGTTCTAAATGCATGAAATCAAAAATTTTAAACGCATATAGCGATGGTTCGCTAATTCTTTTCCTTCACACTTGTTGTCGATAGAGTGATCATAAATCGAACTGCTCGTCAATATTTTCCGAGTCAAATCACCAAGTTTGTTTTTTTTTCGATGTTTCCTTCGCCTACCTTCTATGATTTTTTTGGATGAATTTAGTGGTAGAAGATGATCTCTTCTTTTACTTTCTTAATAGAGGAAGATGAGAAGATGATCACTTTTCCTATCTTCCAAATAGAGGAAGATGACCCAATAGATGGGTTCATCGTGTCCCCCAGAGTATTGTTTGATTCGGGACGGTGGCCAAAGGATGTCAATGGTGTCTGAGTCGCAATCGGACATGTACATGCAAAATGTCACATCATTCACTAATATTTTCATCGAGTTTTTTCACTGAGTGTATCAAAATTCTTCTATAAATTGTCAAAATGTCTAATGCATGGTTCGAACTCATGCCTTCAAACAAGCCTGATAGACTGGTCTATACCTGTTAAAATTATATATATATATATATATATATATATATATATATATATATATATATATATATATATATATATATTATGCATGGTTCAAATCCATATATACCTTCTAACAAGGAAAAGTCTATTGTCACCTTACCACTACACCATCACTCTCTTTTAATTATAATATACATATTTTATAACTTTATATTTTTCATATTATCTCAATATCATTCGAAACAATTAAACAAAACAAATCCTATTTGTAGGTTTGGCCTGTTTTGAGACATGTATGATGCAAGACCTGTTTTGAGGCTTATATGATGCAAGGTCTGATTACAAAATTAAAAGCCTAATTTTCGACATGTTTAACACTTTGATATGTTGACTTGTATAAAATGTTCTAAATTATAGGCTTTGTAAACAAGCTGCAGGCCAGGCCGGGCACAGGAAGAAAAAAGCTTATAATAGTCACAGGACAGCTCAGGCCATTTTGCTACTATACAGATCTAACCTGTTAAGATAAAAGTCTGGCTTCACCTGACCTATTTGCATCCTTGATGGTCAATCAATTTTAGCTAAAAGTTGTTGATGGACAATACATAAATATGGCGTAAATTTATCGACTTCTCCAATTAACCTAGCATGATCATCTAAGGGGGAATTTGATTTGAGATGATAGAAAATAGAGAATACGAATCGATAGTAATCATCCCATTGATATTGTTTAGTCTGTGTCAATGAGATTGAAAATAAAAGAATCATTCTACCATTTTTATTCTATACTTCTCCCTCATCAAGTAAACTACTCAATCATTTACTTCATTTTCATGTATAAATACTCTTTTTTTTTAATTTTATATTTTTCATTTTACTATCTCCTTTTATATTCTCTCATTTTACCTTCTCGCTCTATATTACTTATTACATTCTCTCTATATTTTAAAAATTCTCTCTCTATCCATCTTTTATCTATCTCTCCCTACATATTTACTCTTTTCTCTCTCTACCTCTCTTATTATATTTTTTTCTCTATATATTTTATCTCATTTTACCTCTATATTTTCTTTATCACTTTCTTTCTCTACCTCTCTTTTCATAATTTATCTCTCTTTATTTTTCACTTTCTCTTCATATTTTTTATATCACTTTTTCTATTTTCCTTTTTTGTCATATTTTATTTCTCTATGTAATTTTCTTTCTACCATTATCTTATTACTTATTACATTCTCTCTCTATATTTTAAAAATTCTCTCTCTGCCCATCTTTTATCTATCTCTCTCTACATATTTACTCTTTTCTCTTACTACCTCTCTTATTTTATTTTTTCTCTTTGTATATTTTATCTAATTTTCTCTCTATATTTTCTTTATCATTTCTTTCTCTACTTTCTTATCATAATTTATTTCACTTTATTTTTCACTTTCTCTTCGTATTTTCTATATCACTTTTTCTATTTTATCATATTTTATTTCTCTATGTAATTTGCTTTCTACCTTTATCTTTTATTTTCACTCTATCTCTCTCATATCATTTTCTCTCTCTATATTTTTTAATAATTTCTCCCTATATTTTTTTATCACATATTCTCTCTCTAACTATCTTATCTTATTTTCTTTCCCTATCTTTAATCTTCATTTTATCTATATCATATTTTCTCTTATTTTTTTATTCTAATTTCTTTTTCTACCTCTCTTCTCATAATTTCTCTCTCTATATTTTTCTATTTATCTCTCGATCTATTTTATTTTACCTTTTCTACTTTTATAGTAATTCTATTATTTTAGATAACTTTAAAATTTTTTTTCATTACTAAAGTTGAAAAAAATCAAACACATCAATAATAATAATTTCAATTACAGGATTTGAACCAAACACTATTAATACAATCACGATTCAAATTATCATTGATCTATTAATCAATCTCATTACTATTTCGATTGATAAATTTAAACCAAACAACCCTAAGTTGTATTGTTTCTAACCCAACTAGTTAAAAAATGGAAAATGATATGCTCAGTGAAAAAGTTTAAGGGAAAACTCAGTGAATGACGTGACATTTTACATGCAGCGATCCCCGACGAGTTCGCCGTGCCCCCAGGGTATAGTTTGATTCGGAACGGTGGCTTCCAACCGCCGATAATTTTCAAGTGATAATCGAATATACATGTAAAGTGTCACGATATTTACTGAATATTTTATTGAATTTTTTCACCGAGTATATAAGAAATCATCCTTAGCTTAGTTTTGTGGGTCGAATATATATAGGGGACCGAGGTTAGAGATGGACATGATAGGACTTGAGCCATGTATTGCCCATGTGTCAGGGTAGGCATGCTCCACATTCTAACCAACCCATGTGGAATAGAATGGAGGGGCAATTGTGATAATTAAAAAACTCAAGAAAGACCAAAATATTCTCCTTTACTTTTTATCTGTTGCTCCAATTCAATTTAATTTGGATCGAGTAGGTTCCAGTTCAATTAGTTGCCTTGATTACCAATAGAAGAAGAGTCATATTTTAAACAATTTGTATTTTTATAAATATTAATTCCAATTTTTTTTATTATAGATCATCTCTTCAAATATAATATCACCTATTCATTATATTAATATTTCTTTTTTATTAATAAATATTTACGTTTATTTTAATATTAATATTGATTATTTATGAGTCTGATTATTCATCTACTTATAATTATTTTTATATTTAAAATTTAATTTTTTTATTTTTAATTTTTAATATAAAATTTATTCCTTAATTACGTTGAAAGATTTGAACATTATTAATATATTCTATATTGATTTATAATATTATTTAAATATTATAATTCCTATATATATATTAATATGGGCGAACTACGCAACTTCCCAAAAATTCGTTTTACAAATATCGGCATTTTGGCGTTCGAGGAGGGATGCTCTGTTCTGTACGCGAGTCAAAGGCGTCGTCAGCCAAACAACCGCGCTGAAATACGGCGACCGTCAGGCGACACGACTGCACGTGCCGTGCTCCGGCCGAGATGACATGCTATTGCCACCGGCTGCTTCCAGTCTTCTCCCCATTCTCCTCCCACTGCCCGTTACTTTTATTTCTTTCTTTCGCAAAAGAGAAAGAGCGAGAGAGAGAGTGCGGGGCTTCTCTTTTCAAAACAAAATCCTTCGTTTCTTTAATGCAGATTTTAGTATTTAATGGTCTGATTTCATCGATGTTAGTGCCTTTTATCTGCTGCTTCCTGCTGCCTCACGAGCTTGCGTCAGATATCGCCAACTCGTTCTTCGATCCGTCTCATAGCCGTGCCGGTGAGGCCCTCTTCACCTCCTCCCTCTCACATATTTCATGTGCGATCTGCTGATTTTCAACCGTAAAAGTGAGGAATTTGTTTGCTTTCTCGTTGTTTGCGTTGTTTAGACTGGATTTCCCTCGCGCGCGCGCACTTTTCCTTGCTCGCCCTTTTTCACCTCCTTATTTGGGCTTTTGTTCCCCCATGATTTACCTTTTAGCGAGCTGCGGCCAGTGGCGAGCGAGCGAGAAAGAGGGGGCGGCCTTTGGGAGAGAGCAGGAGCGGTGATCGATTATGAGTTCATAATGTTGGTTATGATGACAGGTTGCTTTCTTTTGACCGGCGCTACCCGAGAACAGCGACACCTAAATTCACATAAAGCTGCGGAAAAGGATGCTCTCGACTCCGCTCCTGTCTCGTCCGCAAGCTTCTGCTAGTTTTCCTCTACTCCCTTGTTCCCGTCTGATTCTTGCATAAAGGTCGAACCTTGTGATGCAAAGTTGGGTTCTCGCGGATCGTAGCGACGATGCCACAGTACGAGCAACACGCTTCCTGGAAGTTGGAGGGCGGCGGCCAGATCATGGATCTGGAGACTGCCGTCAAAGACGGGATCCTGGGTGGCGGAGGCGGGGAAGGAGGCCTCCTGCCTGGGAAAGATGCCATTTTGGTGCCTGCCGCTGAGAAGCCTGACCTCAGGAGCATGATCGAGGAGCTCTATTCGGAGGTGGAGGATGTGCCCTCAGTGTTTATCTGCCCGATCTCCCTCGAGCCCATGGTTGATCCCGTCACCCTCATCACGGGCCAGACCTATGAGCGTGCCAACATCCTCAAGTGGTTCTCTATGGGACACCTCACCTGCCCCACGACGATGCAGGAGCTCTGGGACGACGCCGTCACTCCCAACCGGACCCTTCGCCAGCTGATCAACGCCTGGTTCTCGCAGCGCTACCTCCAAATGAAGAAGCGGTCGGAAGACGTGCAGGGTCGCGCCACCGAGCTCATCCAAACCCTGAAAAGGGCCAAGGGGCAGGCCAGAGTTCAAACCCTCAAGGAGCTCCACAAGATCGTAGTCGCCCATGCACCTGTCAACACGTCAGTGGTGGACTTTGCCGGCGTAACGCTTCTCACTTCTCTCCTTGGCCCCTTCACCTCTCATGCTGTTGGATCCGAGGTGATTGCTATTATCGTCAATCTCGCCTTAGATTCAGATACGAAGGCTAATTTGATGCAGCCGGCAAAGATCTCACTCGTAGTGGACTTGCTAAACGAAGGGACAATTGACACCAAGATCAACTGCACCAGGTTGATCGAAATGCTAATGTGGGAGAGAAGTTTCCGGTCAGAGATGGTGTCAAGTTTGAGCCTTTTGGTTGCTTTACTGCGATTGGTGAAGGACAAGCGACATCCAAATGGAGTTGCAGCAGGACTTAGCTTGCTCAAGGATATTGGCTCTCATGAGCAAGTTCGCAGATTAATGGTGAGCATTGGAGCAATCCCACAGCTTGCTGAGCTATTGTCCAACCCGAAATGGGAGCTGAAGTTTATAGATCCAGCACTGCAGATCTTGGATGATCTTTCAACTGTACCTGAAGGGTTGTTAGCGTTGAAGGATTGTCCTCAGATCATCCCTACTGCAGTGAGGCTCTTGATGCATGCCTCTGAATCTTGCACACATCATGCATTGTCTATATTGTGGGCCGTCTGTAAGCTTGCCCTCGATGAGTGTGCTTCCCTCGCCGTTGAGGCTGGGTTGGCCGCAAAACTACTGCTCGTCCTCCAGAGTGGTTGCAATCCGGAAATGAAGCAACTGGCCGCTGAGCTATTGAAGCTCTGCAGCCACAATTACTCTCCGACAGTCTTCATCTCCAAGTGCAAGCTGACAAGAACAATCCAATGACATAAGTTGATTGCCATATGAAGTGTTATTTTCTTGGTATCCCAAGCTGCATTTGAAATGCCAGAATTGCAAGTTTAGATCGAAATATTAAATCCACATGGCAGCTAAGATGATATATGTTTGAGCTCTTATTTATTTTTTCTGTACAATTTGTATACTTGGGAGTCTCATTCTTGATAAAGAAGCATCTAATTGAGGGTAACTGGTTATGGTAGCATGCTTGGTCAAACAAGGGGTATAATAATACTTGCGTCTGATTAATTTCGATGTAATTTTTAAACATTTGAGATTTTGAACAAATGAACTATTCAGACTCCACTTACCTTAAATTTTGATGAGTGATGGTTTTTTGTTTCTATTGCCTTGAGTTTTTGATGATCAAACTTAAACATATGTTACTAGTAAGACCTTTTTTGCTGGATGTCTGTGTTAATACCTGTGTCATTTCTTTGTTGTGAAGTTAGCTCGTTACAATCCAACCCGTGAATTGTTCTTTGTCAAGGACACAACAAGTAGATTTGCAACCTAGAATCTGATATGATGAAGGCCATAAAGAATATGGAGAATTCATGGACAAGCCTCAAGGTATTGATTACCCTTAAAAGTGATAATTTTCATTTTGAAGCGGTCAAATGCAGCAGAGGCATCTGAGAACTTTTGGAAGGAGTGGTCTAACTACAGCTACCCAGAGAACAAAATTATCCTACTTTATTTTTTTCAGAGGAAATGATGTCCATGTACCAATGACCAGAACAGTGCCAAGGTGCCAAAGTATCAGTTGGACAGGACATGGTCATGACATGACAGATGAAGTCTTGGATTTCTTCTTTCTATGTGTTCAAGAAGCCATTGGTGTGGGGACTGAGAAGACCTTTTTATACATGTGTGTGTGCTGATTGAGGCAGAAAGTGGACAAGACTGGAGACTTAGCGAAGGGTAGGCTGGCTGATTGACGAAGAAAAGTAGACAAGACTGAAACTTAGGGAAGGGTAGGCTGGTGGAGGTTTCTCTGATTGGAGACTTGGAGTCTGAACTGGGATTGGTCGATCGTGCAATTATGCCAGTTCGGAGCGGAGGTGAGTTGTCAATGATCCAACCTGTGACTGCCCCAAACTTGAAGGGTACCCCATGGATTTGGGAACCACGCCAGAAGAGGTCGTTGTTTACCAATGGCAGTATCGTGCGACAAAAGAAAAACTTGGAATTTCAAATTTATCTTATAATGAAATGCAAG
Source organism: Boesenbergia rotunda (assembly GCA_024364735.1). Taxonomy (NCBI): domain Eukaryota; kingdom Viridiplantae; phylum Streptophyta; class Magnoliopsida; order Zingiberales; family Zingiberaceae; genus Boesenbergia; species Boesenbergia rotunda. Next base: position 55,699 of record JAGFNQ010002015.1, on the reverse strand, counting down.
AATATTTATTTACGGGGTATTAGCAAAATTTTAATTCATATCATGCGTACTATATATTATTTCTATTAAGAAAATGAGACATACGAATCTAAAGGGAGTAGTCACTTATGAGAGGAGGTGGAGGTGAATCTAATTAGGAGAAAAGACACTGATCTCTTTTTCTTCTTGTTATTTCAACGACTAAAAACTATATATGAAGAAACCAATCCCATCATTTCTGGGTCTTATTTGTATGCTTTGGGCTCCATATTTATATGACCACAAAGGACTTAAGCTCCACATTCATATGACCGCCATGTGCTCTAGGGGTGCAAATGAATTGAACCGGTTTGTTAGCTTTTCAAGCAAATTAAAAAATATTTAATTTGTATTTGAAATTATCAAATTCAAGTTGAACTCGAACATGTTCGATAATTTTTTCAAGTCCAATTTGAATCTATAATATTTTATTCGATTGTTCGCGTACGAGCCGTTTGCGAGTCGAACGCAAATTGAATTCTAATTTTTTTATATAATTTTAATTTAAATATACTCAAATTAAGATTTGTATAATTCGAACCGAATTTGAATTTAACTCCTTTAGAATTATAGTTGGAATATGCTTGAAATAAGGTTTGAATCATTCGAATCGAACTCGAGTTCGAATTTTATTTCGAATCAAGGTCGTGGTAAAATTATTTGTATTTTTGAGCTTCAAATCAAGATTTAAATATCATATATATATTCTTCGAGTTTGAACTCACATATCAATATTTTTATATTATTTAATTCGATTCAATTCGTTTGCACCCTAATATGCTCTATCTTTGACATTAATTAGATACAAGTCCTTGAAGTGAGAAGTAAAGTGTTTTAAATTTGAAAGGGGATTACGCTTGACTACAAGGGGACAGGACAATAGGGCCCAAGGTTGAAAGAATTGCAAAATAAGCAAAGATGATCCCCTTAAAGCATGCTTCTTTGAGCTCTCCTTAATATTTTTATTCTTTTTTCCATGTTCTCAGTCTTTTCTTTTAGTGTTAGCTTCTTAGTGTCAAAGTGGATTTGCCATGCGGGGTGGGGGTGGGAGTGGGGTGGGGGTGTCAACGGAATCATACTTTCTAATTTGGGCAACTTCTTATGACCTAGTCATGGAAGCTCTAGTACCTGCCATTGAGGTGCCTCCACGGGCTGGATCGGATGGTAAGACGCCTGACCATTTACATGGAGATCACAGGTTCGAGGGTCGTCAGTTGTGTACGGGGATAAAACCCTGGTCTGCTGGCATTAATTCCCTCGACCCCAGGCGCCTCACCATACCAGTGATAACCATAATTTACCTCCTCCGTGTTGATCTTGGGGCGGGCTGACGGGGACGCTGGGGGCGAACGTTTCGCCTTTTACATAGTACCTGCCATTGAGGCATGTGAATTCTTTAGAATGCACGCATTGAAAGCTTAATACCTAATCAAGGCCTCATCTAGTTTAACTTGGTGGAAAACGGCAAGATTAAATGTAGCTCTGTGAAAGCTTGAAAGGCCTAAAAATAATAACTTTATTATTGTTAGTTGAACTCCGCTTTCTTCTCTATCTATAGTTTAATTCTAACTAAATTTGGATAAGTTTCATCCAATTGTTCTACTTAATTTGGTCTATTCAAACCCTCACAAGTTTATTGGTGTATGTTTATAACCCAATTTGCTAGTTGTAATCTTCAATCGATTCAATGTCATTCCATTCAACTAAAATTTGATCTAGTTATATTCAAATGCAAACACTGCTTTAGCCAATTGATTAGTTAACTCAACCATTATCAATCGACTAATTAGTCAACTCAACCCCCTGTCAATCTACTAAGGGAGTGTTTGGGAGAGCTTCTGCTTACTGCTTTTTAGCTTCTAGCCATGCAAAAGTGCTTTTGAGTGTTTGGGAATGCCAGATTCTGCTTTAACTTCTGCAACTTTTACTCAAAAGCTAGAAGCAACAATTTGATGCTTTTTTCTGCTTCTGCTTTTTTGCTTATGGTGTAGAATTAAAAGTTGACATTTATACCCTTAATAAATTTATTATTTTACATAATTACCATCACATTTTTAAATAAAATCTTATATTTTTATATAATTTATATTTTCAAAAAAATTTATACATATTTGTATAAATTTATATAAATTTTATTATTTTATTATTTTTTATATTTTTATTAACTTTATATTTTTTTAAATATATATATTATTAAAAAAATAATTTTGATATAATATTTAAAATATAATATTAAATATATAAAATATTATAGATCATGTATCAAAATTATATTTAGATAATTGAAAAAAATTAATTTTGATAGTTTAAGGATATTATTGTCATTTAATTAAAAATTAAGCTTAAAAGTGATTATTCACCAAACACTCAAACTTTACCTTGTATCAGCTTTTGACTTCTATTTCCAAACACTGCATGCTTTAGCTTCTTACTAACTTCAAGATAATCACTACAAGAATCACTTTTCAAGAAGTAAAAGCTCTCCCAAACACTCCCTAAATACCTTTTAGTAAATTAACTCCAAACAAAACCTTTCTACTAACAAGGCTTGAGTTGATTACCAAGTTGATTGTACTCATCAATCGATTGCACATGACTGTCAATTGACTGAAGTATCAACAACTAATCTAAATTGCATGCCTAGGTAGAAACCTAGCCTAAAATCCAAAATTGCATGTTCTCTTTTAATCTCTTACATCTTAGCAAAATGTTTTCAAGTTTTCATAGCTGGACATCATACAAGAGTTCACCTTGCATCGGGTTTACAATCCTCGGATGCATCAAGTCCATAGATCGCTCCACATGCCGTATTTTGTTAGATTGCCTATGTAGTTCACATTTTGGGGCCATTATCAAAGCTGACAAATCAATGTAGTTATGCCAACACATGATTCTCAACTTCATTGACTCATAAGTAGTGCAAGCTTTGCTAAACTAGCTCCATCCTCATATATCCTACATTGATTTTCAATGGACTTCTAAGCCATCGAGCCACACCAACTTAGCTAGTCACGTTAAGTTCACAAACACTACTCGACTTCATCGAGTTATAAGCTCCATGAAATTCATGTACATATTGTCAAGTTCCAATAAAATTTATGCACATATAAATAACAAAAATAAACCTATCCTAATTCTTTTCCAAATATATTACAACATTTTGGTTGAATAGGACCTCTTAGGATATAATTGTGCCAACACTTTTTAGATATGAGTCACTTCGAGGAGAGTCTATGGTAATGGGAGGAAGAGATTCAAGGCTTCTAGCATATGACTTTAGTCTATCAAGTAGTGGTTCATCGTGGCTCAAGTAGTTTCCTAGTTTGCTTTAACAACAAACTCTTCATGTTCTCCATCAATGCTGTTCTATGTGTTGGTCTCATGGAAGTTAGTTAGAGGGGGTGAATAGCCTTGCAAAGTTAAATTATATCTTTTGCAGATAATAAGCAAAGATGAACAAGTTAGTTAAACAGTTAAAATAAATAACTCAAACATAAATAACTATAAAAGAAGATGTCACTATTTACTTGGTTGCAACCAAGGTAATAGCTAATCCAAGGCGTTAAAAAACTCTACTAAATATTCTCCTATAGTGTAAGCGAAGAAGATTCTTACATACTCTTGAAAATTCAGAAAGAACTAGGAAATTCAATACAAGTTATTATCTTTTCTTCTTCTTGCTCTAGGGGTTATTCATAGCCCGAAAATAAATGTTACCATTGTGATGACACGGACATGAGACGCTTCAGTTGTGATATGAGGTGCCTCAGTTGAATAAGATTTTATCCACGACGACAACGGTAATTGTTGATCATTTTTCTATCTGAGATACCTCAGTTATGACTCGAGGTGACTTAGTTCCGACCTGAAGCACCTTTGATATCAGTTGGAGTGCCTCAGTTTCACTTATGTGTAAAACTCATTCTTTTCAACTGAGGCACCTCCAGAGGCAACTGAGGCGCCTCAGTTAACTTTTTGGTCAAAGTCAACATCCATGTTGACTTTTCTCCATCTTCGTCAGCTTGGGTGATTTTCGACCAACTAGAGTTAGGATCACCCAAACATGACTCTGTCCTTCACCTCAAATGGGCTTCCTCCCCGGCTTTTCATACCTCAGATATTACGTACACCCTTCTCGTCCACCGGTATACTCTTCCGCAGCCTTTACGTCCCTCGTATGCACCGAGCTCGTCGACTCCATTCCCTGTGTCATCCTTCTCGTCTGTTGCGTCTTCACTTGACTTCTTGTGTTGCTAAGCTCCTGCACACTTAGACACAAGGATAAAAAATACACAAGACCTAACTTGACTTGGTCGATCACATCAAAACTAACTCGAGACACTTATACTATGGACTTGACACAAGTTTGGTTGACCAAAAACCTCATCCTTGGAAGAGTTAGATGTCATGCAAATTCACAAGTATAAAATGTCATCAAGTAATAAAAATATTATCCTCTGGGATATGTATATTTCATGCATATGTTTTGGTATTGTTTTGTATGTGTTTTGTTTTATTACATGCGCATATTTTTTTATACTTTCATCACTTTTGAATTATTTTTTGTTTTTTAGTTTAGAGGACTGCTCTTTGTGGATTTTCATTGAAATGATATAAATTTGGAGCTTAATCAGAGACAAACAGTCATGGAGCATGAATTCCAGCATAGTGCATGGTCTAGTCATGCCCCCTGACATGGTCATGCATCACTTATGGAGCTATGTGAGCAATGGACTAGCAATTGAACTTCCAGCACCGAGCATGGGTAGGTCGTGTCCCTTGACACGGTCGTGCTCGTTGCCGTTGGCTAACAAGAAACTGTTGGATCGGGTTGGCCCGGCTAGAGAGGGGTGAATAGACGGTTAAAAAAAATATAAAAGCGGACCCACTCGTCTTTTAAAAAGAAACTTGGTCGCAACTGAGAATGTTGCTTCCAAGGCGGTGGACGCTCAATAAAACTCTCCTTATGGCGGAGAAGCCTTACAACAAAAGCACGCTAAGAGATTTTACAATTTAATTGATTTATTTCTAAAACTAAAACTCTATGCCTATTTATAGCCTAAGAGAATAAATCTGGATTGTTGATTTTTGATGAATTTTCTTTTGGTCATTGATCCATGGATGTAATCTGGACAGTTAATCTTGGATGAGATTAAACTGCATCCATTAGATCTGATTAAAAGATAAGATTATCCTTTAAGAGATAAAGTTTAATTAAAACTTTGTCTTCTGCTCGCAGCAGCTCATTGACTTAATCTTCTGCTCGAACAATTTATTGGCATCGCCCATTATCCCAATTGGTAAGTATGGACTTATGTGATTGGTGAGGTTTTCGGTTCGAATTTTCTTAGCAACAAATAAATCTCTTTTTTTTTTCGGGCGCCTGGTTTGACTTGGTCAAACTGACCAGTCTTTTGGTTTTTCGTCTTCTGGGTGATTTTTGGCCAACTAAAGTTAGGCTCATCCGAATCCGACTTCGGCCTTTCGCCCCTCGAGCGTGCTTCCTCCCGGCTTCCCGTCTCTCGAGCGTCGCGTACGTCCTTCTCGATCCACCGGTGTACTCTTCCGCAGCTTACGCGTCCCTCGGATTGTACCGAGCCCGTCGGCTCACTTCCCCGCACAATCCTTCTCGTCCGTTACGTCTTACGCTCAACTTCCTCCGTACCTAAGCTCCTGCACACTTAGTAGAGGGATTAATCACACCAGGACCTAACTTAAATTGGTTGATTACATCAAAACCAACTAGGGGTACTTATAGAAACTTCCCAAATAGAGCATGATATGGTCATGTCCCCTAACATGACCATGTTTAGCTAACTACTTTTGACCAGAGTGCCACACGACAAGGCCATGCTTTCCAACATGGACATGGTTCGGTGCAGCATAAGCCTTTCCTAAAAAGTTGAGGTGTTGTCACCGGACCATGACTGCGATAGAAAGTATGACCTGGTCATGTGGCACTCTAGTAAGCAATAATCGACTGAACACAACTATGTCAGGGGACACGACCATACCATATTTGACTCGGAAAGTTTCTTGTTAGTCGACATCAATGAGCAAGGTTGTGTTAGGAGACATGACTTGCCCATGTTCAATGCTGGAAGTCTAGTTGCTACTCTATTGATTACGTAGTTCTACAAATGATCCACGACTGACTGTCACCATGCTAGAATGCACACTCCAAAGATGTATGTCTCCGATTAAATTATAAATTCACATCATGTCAATGAAAATGTAAAAAGAGTAGTCATTCAAACTAAAAAATAAAAATAATGTAAAAGCGATGGAAAATGCAAAATATTCTTATCTAATAAAATAAAATGCATGCAAAATAATATTGAGACATATGCATAAAATACACACATCAAATGCCCCCAAATTTAAACCTTTGCTTGTTCTTAAACAAAACCTGTAATCTAAATTCATGTGTGTGAATGATACATTATAATCCCTAGTGAATTCATCTAATCATATTTAGCAATTTCATTGATGTGCAAAGTCACATGAACCATCTCAATGTGTCCTAACCTGAAGGTTCTTCATGCGGAGTGCAATGTGACTTGACTCTAAAATGTTAATTATCAATCTTAATTATTTTGTCATCCCACTGTGTTCCCAAAATCTCCAACGCAAGAGGCACTTACCTACCATACGTAAGGATTATTCCCCCTAATGCTTTAAGATTCTAGGATTTTTCCAATAACCTCGGAAACTTAAAGGTCATCTAACTCGCTTCTTCCCAAATTACTGTATCTCAAAAAAGTACCATATCGTTTCCACTCATGATCCAAATATTCATCATTCGGCAATTTACCAAAAGGCGTACCCAATAATTGGTATTTACCAAAAGACGTATCATGATTTCATTGTTACCAAAGGGCGCACCTATTTTAGTGAACTTCCTCTAATACCCCTCCTGCCTAATACTGCATGTCTTTCTCTTTCTCAGTAACAAATCCCCAGGCAATGAAATCTGCTTTTTCAGATTTGATATTTTAAAATAATATATTTAGGAATCGGTTAAAAAACGTAAGATAAAGAAAGAAAAAAATTATTTTCATTAACAAAAAGTTCTCTTCCAATGATTTTAAAAAATTAAAGTGATGAAATTTTATATTTAATTAATATAAATTAATATATTAAATAATATTTAATAAATATATTAATATATAACAAAGACTTAAAATTTAAAAAGTCTGAAATCTTTTTATTTCAGACTAAGTGTAGACCTGAAATCTTAATCAAAAGATTTCAGGCCCACGCTGGGCCTGAAATAAAAGATTTCAGGCCCAGCGTGGGCCTGAAACAAAAGATTTCAGGTCCTGCATCGGCCTGAAATCATGTGTTATGATAGGGTTTTTTACGTAGGCCTGAAACATAAAGAAACATCTTTTTATATTTTTGAAATCACAATAAAAATCACTGAGAAAGACTATCTTACGTGAGATATTCTAATTAATATAAAACATACATTATATTAAAAACGAACTTTTATATATATATATAAAAGCAACTTTAGGGCATGAAATCAAAGATTTCAGGCCCTGCATTTTGATTTCAGGCCCAGCGTAGGCATGAAACAAAAGATTTCAGGCCCTACGTCGGCCTGAAATCATGTGTTATGATAGAGTTTTTTACGTAGGCCTGAAACATAAAAAAATATCTCTTTATATTTTTGAAATCACAATAAAAATCACTGAGAAAGACTACCTTACTTGAGACATTCTAATTAATATAAAACGTGGATTATATTAAAAACCAACTTTTATATATATATATATATATAAAAACTTCAGGGCCTGAAATTTTTGATTTCAGGCCCTGAGCAGGGCCTGAAATCTTTGATTTCAGGCCCTACATGATTATATAAAATTAATAAATATAAAAAAATAATTAATATACATAATAATATATATTGATCGGTAAAATTAAAGATATAAGGATGATTTATTAAAACGAGCTATGATTCTACATTATTATTGTATCGTTCTGTGCCAACTGATACAGTATGAGAACATCAGTGGGTTTTGACCAAAACCCATTGATGGACCTCCCATATCTGGATTTCTGAAAACCCTATATCAGTAGACATGATTGACCTAGGAGAAGATGTTTTAGGTGTCCAAACATCTATACACTCTATATCACCAATGCAATAGGAGTAGTTTAGAAATATCAGTGGGTTTTGATCAAAACCCACTGATGGACCTACCATATCTGGATTTCTGAAAACTCCATATGAATAGAGAGGGTAGAGTTAGGATATGATGTTTTAGGTGTCCAAACATCTATATATTAGATATCACCAATGAAATAGGAGTAGTTTAGAAATATCAGTGGGTTTTGACCAAAACCCACTGTTGGACCTCCCATATCTGGATTTCTGAAAACTCGATATGAATAGAGAGGTTAGAGATAGGAGAAGATGTTTTAGGTGTCCAAACATCTATACACTCTATATCACCAATGCAATAGGAGTAGTTTAGAAATATCAGTGGGTTTTGACCAAAACCCACTGATATGGCTAAACTACTCCTATTACATTGGTGATATCTAATATATAGATGTTTGGACACCTAAAACATCTTCTCCTACCTCTACCCTCTCTATTCATATGGAGTTTTCAGAAATCCAGATATGGGAGGTCGATCAGTGGGTTTTGGTCAAAACCCACTGATATTTCTAAACTACTCCTATTTCATTGGTGATATATAATATATAGATGTTTGGACACCTAAACCATCATCTCCTAACTCTACCCTCTCTATTCATATGAAGTTTTCAGAAATCCAGATATGGTAGGTCCATCAGTGGGTTTTGAACAAAACCCACTGATATTTCTAAACTACTCCTATTGCATTGGTGATATAGAGTGTATAGATGTTTGGACACCTAAAACATCTTCTCCTAGGTCAATCATGTCTATTGATATAGGGTTTTCAGAAATCCAGATATGGGAGGTCCATCAGTGGATTTTGGTCAAAACTCACTGATGTTCTCATACTGTATCAGTTGGCACAGAACGATACAATAATAATGTAGAATCATAGCTCGTTTTAATAAATCATTCTTATATCTTTAATTTTGCCGATCAATATATATTATTATGTCTATTAATTATTTTTTTATATTTATTAATTTTATATAATCATGTAGGGCCTGAAATCAATATTTCAGGTCCTGAAGTTATTTTTTTATATATAACAATCGATATATATATATATATATATATATATATATATAAATTGGTTTTTAATATAATCCACGTTTTATATTAATTAGAATGTCTCAAGTAAGGTAGTCTTTCTCAGTGATTTTTATTATGATTTCAAAAATATAAAGAGATGTTTCTTTATGTTTTAGGCCTACGTAAAAAACTCTATTATAACACATGATTTCAGGTCGACGTAGGGCCTGAAATCTTTTGTTTCAGGCCCATGCTGGGCCTGAAATATTTCTATTTCAGGCCCATGCTGGGCCTGAAATCTTTTATTTCAGGCCCAGCGTGGGCCTGAAATCAAAATGCAGGGCCTGAAATCAAAGATTTCAGGCCCTAAAGTTGTTTTTTTATATATATATAAGAATCGATATATATATATATATATATATATAAAAGTTCGTTTTTAATATAATGTATGTTTTATATTAATTAGAATATCTCACGTAAGGTAGTCTTTCTCAGTGATTTTTATTGTGATTTTAAAAATATAAAGAGATGTTTCTTTATGTTTCAGGCCTACGTAAAAACCCTATCATAACACATGATTTCAGGCCGATGCAGGACCTGAAATCTTTTGTTTCAGGCCCACACTGGGCCTGAAATATTTCTATTTCAGGCCCACGCTGAGCCTGAAATCTTTTATTTCAGGCCCAGCGTAGACCTGAAATCTTTTGATTAAGATTTCAGGTCTACATTTAGTCTGAAATAAAAAGATTTCAGACTTTTTAAATTTTAAGTCTTTGTTATATATTAATATATTTATTAAATATTATTTAATATATTAATTTATATTAATCAAATATAAAATTTCATCACTTTACTTTTTTTAAAATCACTTGGAAGAGAACTTTCTGTTAATGGAAATAATTTTTTTCTTTCTTTACTTTACGTTTTTTAACCAATTCCTAAATATATTATTTTAAAATATCAAATCTGAAAAAGTAGATTCCATTGCCTGGGGATTTGTTACTGAGAAAGAGAAAGAGAAAGAGAAAGGCATGCAGTATTTGGCAGGAGGGGTATTAGAGAAAGTTCACTAAAATAGGTGCACCCTTTGGTAACAATGAAATCATGGTACGTCTTTTGATAAATACCAATTATTGGGTACGCCTTTTGGTAAATTGCCGTTCATCATTTTGTATTCATATGCTTTCAAAAGCACGTATTTTTTTTATCAATGAGATCTACAACCTGAGTGTTTCTCCGTTAACCAAAATGCATATAGGATCTCCTACAAAACCAAGGTACTAATCCAATATTATGAATTATAATTATTCTCGGATATATCAACTCTCAAAATCAAGTGTAGAGTGAAAGAAAGATACTAAATAAGTAGGCAACACCGAAACTCTCCGATTCAACAATGCTCAAGTCATGCTGACACAATAGAAAGAAATAGATCACAAAAAATACAAGCATATTTTTCATGAAAATATAAAGTTCATCGTGCTAACGTTGTGCTATAAGGAACAAACAAATAAATGCATGAAGAGCATGATAATGCGAAAAACAAACATGATGGCTAACAAACTAAGGGGATGCTAAAACTGACTAAAAACCAACTAAACCTCTTAGACGTGAAACAAACATTGTCCATAATGTATAAAAGCAATCCAATGGCAATGAAAATTTACTAAGGAAGGGAAAGAGGGATTTGACCTTGAAATATGGTTTAAGAGGCCTTTGTGCTTCATGACCGTGTAAGGGACATGACCAATCGTTGTTCAGTCTGTCAACCTTGATTGCTCCTAAAAATTGAATTGCAAAAAATGAAATAAAATAAATATGAAATATTACACGAAAAATACAATTGGGTTGTCTCCCAAGCTTATTTTAGGTTATAAGTTTGACCCCTGATAAATCTGAGCTTGAAGCTTTTGGCTTGAGGGGTGCATGTCCCCCTCCTCTGTGGACAACTTTGAGGAAGCTTGATCTCCATCCTTGCTCGTTTCAGAATGATATAATCACCAACCTTTCCATTATCATCTTTCGATCCCACCATGGTCGCTTGGTTCCACAGGATCATTCAAGGGATGTGCATTGCAAGCCATCAATCTTGTAATATACACTCTCAACATGCAATTGATCAGCGGCCTTAGATAAATCAAATTCAATCTTATCTCCTCCAACAACCAATCGCTAAGGAGAGATTATGATTTTTGATGTCAATTATTGCTCTAGCGGTTGCTAAGAAAGATCTCCTAAAATGATAGGAATTCTAGGATCCTCATCCATATGAAGCACAATAAATTCAATGAATTTCTTACTTTTACCAGAACATCCACTAGAATACTCAATGGGTACTAAAAAGAAAGATCTGTTAGCTTCAAAGTCATTGTCGTTAGTTTTAACTCACCTAACCCTTGTTTCTTGCAAATCGAAAAAAACATAAGACTTATCCTAGCGCCAAGATCAAAAAAGCTTTTTTAATATTAGTCTTATCAATCACGTAAAGAATTGAAAAACTCCCTTGATCCTTGAGTTTAGGAGGTGATTTGTTTTGGATCAAGGCACTGCACTCCTCCGTCATAGCAAGTGTCTCGACGTCCTCAACCTTCCTTCAGTGCAAAAAAATATCCTTCGTAAACTATGCATATATTGGTATTTATTGCAAAGCATAAGTAGGGGTATGCTCACGTAAAAAAAAAAATAATGAACCAGGCAGCAGATAAATTAAACCTGAGGTATGCTCACGTAAAGCTTCATGAACATCTCTAAAAATGTTCCAAATCGTTTATCTAATTTCACCATGATCAATCACTTGAGAGAAAGGTACTCGTGGTGTATACGTTCACACCAGAGTCTTGGAACTAGGTTCTTCATTTTTCTTCTTGGATTCTTCAGTGATATACTCTCCTTCGTGTGAAATCTGAATTGCTCAATCCTTGTTGCTTAGGGTACCATCTTCATCCTCCTTGTGCGCTTGAGGTTCTGCCAAAGCTCTACCACATTATAACAAAAATGACTTTTCATAGCATGTAAATTCACTTTCCGTACCGTGTATTGTATGTTGCAAAATTAAAAATTATTGAAAGTCCTACATTATCTGTGACGTGCATTGTGCATTGCGAAAAATATTATCCGCGGAGCAGAATGCACACCGCGGATAATATTTTCCATTGCGTACATTGCGTGCTACGGATAATAATTTTCTTAGCGTACAATGCAGGCTGCGGATAATATTTTTTGCAGCATACAAATGTATGCTGTTAATATTCTAATCCATAACATGTAAACGTGCGCTATTGATAGTTTTATCTATATTAAAAAATAATTTTATTATACGAAAATAATCAACAAATATTTTATAATAAATTGAGTGCAAATCTAATCCAAACAAAATTAATAAAAGTCATATTTCATTATACCAAAATAATGTTTGAAGATCCATGATACTAATTATTACAAAACTTCAATTAAATTCCAATATACACAAATAAGTAGAATATGTATCAATTAGACAACATTATAAATTTAGACAATCATGCGACCGTGTTTTTTATTGCATCATCGAAAAATTGCATTTCATCAGCCGCGCACTCTACCCCGAGCCCATGCCACGCACTCTACCCTGAGCTTCTTTGCCAAACACAATACTAATTGCATCATTAGCAATATTAGTTATGTTTTAAAATTTAGATGGACATTCTAATATTTCTTTCTGCAAAAAATGATAATTTATAAGAAAACAACATTAAAATTTAATTTTCATTTTGACAAAATGATAGCAAGAGCATAATATTGCTTAGAGAAATCAGTCTTGCTGCTTATGCAAGCAACCCATGGTTGCATAACTCGTCTAGTTTGTCAGGGCACAATGCAAATGCTTCTGCAGTTCTTGTCAAGCAAACAGAAGCATGTTCTACAACCTTCCTTCAGAATTAGCAGTGATTCAGCCGCAAATAAAAACATTCAAAAAGTGAAACAAAAAACATGTTGAGAATGGATTTTGTAGGTTACATTTTTTTTGAAATGACATCTTGAATTATGTGAAGATAAGAAAGTAAAACATGACAAATAAAGAGCTGATGGAAGTAGAATAAATAATATTTTATTGTGGTTTATGCATAATGGTACTAAATAATCCTTATTGAATGTTAATTGATTATCAAGTTAGTCATTTCTCAACCAAATAAGTTAACAGAATATGGATATCCATGTAACTTCTGTAATGATACACCAAACAAGTTTTTGGAACTCTCTTCATTATCAAAAAGGGAGAAATATAATATTTCTTATATTATCTGATCCTGTCGCGAAGTGAGGTGGAATCCTCCAAGAGCGGGATGGTCCCCCGAGTGCCATGAGCTGATGATGCTGGCTCCGGTCTGCGAGAAAATGACCATTAGCAAACCCGCCGGGAAGATCCAGGGTTAGGCCCTCCGACGGTCAAGTCAGTATCCACAGGAATATAATTCAGCAATGGAAGCAATAGACGGGAGCACGATCGCGCATACCTGCGGAATGAGGAAGGGAGGAGCTTATATAGCCGAGGGAGCTGACAACCCCTGTCTGTGTCAATCATTTTTCGGTACCCGCCTGAGACAGGGGTATGGGTGCTTGTTAGCTCATGAGAAGGCACCGATCAGCGCTGCTTTGCCTGACCCGTAGAGGGGCGGCACGGCGCGGGGTGCTCGGGCAGTACAGTAGTACAGAGTCAGCGGGACATCCGCGACGTGTGCCATGAATAAGTAATGCTTGCGCTGACCCCCGTATCATGGTCGTGCATACGATGTCATGGAGTGGGGGTGGCGTAAGGAAGGACCGGTCCTGAGACCGGTCGCTGACCGGCTGGCTCGAGTGATTTCGGCCGGGTCGGGTGTAATGTCTCCGAGTCATGAGTTGGGAGGCGCAGAGATGTATTTGATTGGCCCGCTCTCGGGCCACCTGGTTGAGTGCTCGAGCTGGAGAAAGCTGAGACCTGACCCACCCGACTTATCCTTGGGTCAGGTGGCCGACCCCTGGTGGCCGAGTCAGGGAACGCTCGGTATCGGCCCGCTCGACCTGAGCCAGGGTCGGGCGGCTGGTGGTTCGAGGGCTCCCCGGCTCGGGAACTCCATGGGTCAGGCCTTCGTCGGCCTGTCCTACGTCAATCGCCCTGTATTGTTCAAGTCATGGCCGGCTCCTCAGTGTTCTCGAGTAGGTTGGGCCGGGCCGAATTATGTCAGATTGACTCCTGAGCCCCTCGGTTCACTTGGACTCCGGGGGCCTTAGCTTCGACCCCACCCAGACGCGGCGCCATACTGGTCTGCCGTGTTACCCGTGAGCTAGGCCGGGATCATTATCTATTTTGCCAAAATGAAAAAACGGGTGGAGCCTTACACTCTGCTGACATAAATATCAATAAGTTGTAATGGTCCTAGAATTAATTAATTAACACTATTTTCTTTTGTGATGACAAATTAAACATTTAACTTACCTTTGCATCATGATAGTTAAGAAGGTTGGTCAACAATGGAATTGTTTCCATTACAAAATCAGCTGCATCGGATGGGAGTTTCTTGCACATATTTGTTGTAGTGGAGAGAGTCACTCTCTAGAAAGAGGAATAAAAAATAGATATAATATAGAAGTAAGAAATTATAATACAATCCGGCAGCAATTAAACAAAAAATTAATCAATGTATGAAATAAAGGATTTAATTTTACTTGAAGTCTAGGGTGTTCTTGTGATATCTTCTTCAGAGCTTTCAGTGACTGCAAAATATATAAGAAACTTAAATGAAAGCAGTAAAGATAATCTGGTAGCACATGTTCTTCATCCTACCTGTATGCATGTTTCCAACATTTCAAAGTATAAAAAGGAAAAAAAATATAGCTGAAAAACTACAAAGTTTAAGCTTCATGGACAATTTAATTATGAAATCAAACGTTAAACCTAGACCTAATACGCAGAAAAATAAATGTACAAAGTAGATACTACATGTAACATAAGTACATAACCAATCAGCACTAAAATTAAATATAAGGGCGTCTATGAAGATTTCAAAGCAAGGGCGGAAGCACGAGGGGGGCTTCACCCCCCCCCCCCCCCCTTGGCTGATCGGTCTAGCTGACCAATCAGCCCCCTGGCTGCTGGACCGATCGGTTTTATCCCGGTCGGTTCGGTTTTTTTTTGAAAAATTCGGTATTCGATGGTTTGGTTCGGTTCGATTTTAACTTTTAACCGAATACTCACCAGTCACCCCTCAAATGACCTAATTTACTTCGATCTTTCATTTTCTCCCCAAATCGGCGTCGGCGATTCGACAATTACGTGCAGCGCAGGCGCTCGATCTTTCCTTTTCTCCGCAGACTTTCATTGCCTACACCAAGAAGGTATCCTCTCTTTTGCTTCAATTTATCTTCCTCAGTTCCTCAGTTCTGTTGACTGTTGATCTTTATCTTCCAATCTTCGTATGCTCAAGCTCAAGATTTCTAATTCTTCAGATCATCGAGGCCGAGCACTAGAGCAGCTTCAACTGAAGAGGTACCTGAAACTGAAACATTCTTTTAACTCTTAGATCCAAGGAGATCAGTTATTTTTTCAACGTATTTCGTAATGTTGGATGTTTTTTTAAAGGAATTCGATTCAGTTTCTCTTGGGGAGGAGTCCTTTCCATAACCCTTGGTAAGTTTTTCTTAATCTTTAACGGAGTACGTATTGGATTTTTTTTTCTCCGACACTTCTTTATAGTTCTTTTCTTCCATCAGTTCCATCTGTTTCCGAGAGGTTGAAGTCGCCGAGAAATCGAGAATGATCTGTTGATTTCTTCTTTGGCAGTTGACACGAAGATCGCAAATTACAGGTTAGAAACTTTTTATTGTTTGATTTTTTTTGTAAATTTACATTTTAGTTTGTAATTATTATTTATCTTTATCAGTTATCACTTATCAGACATAATTTTTTCAAACAATATGCATGAATTTATTTTTAGTTATTTATTTGTGTAGGATATGGAGAGATTTTTTAAACGAATTCGTAGTTCTGTCTCCTCTAATCAGCATAATGTTATTGAGCAAGTGGAAAATCAATCCCATATATAATTAAATTTAGATGATATTGTTTGTGATCCCGGATTACGAAAACCAATTGAAGAATTTGATATTGCTATTCGAGATCAAGCTCGAAGAGAGTATGTGCTCCGAGGGCCTTGTCAACCAAATGGTCATGTGTATCCGAAAATAACTTTTGGTAATCAAGAAGGAGTTTTCAAGAAACTTGGTATAAAAAATATACATGGCTAGAATATAGCATATCAAAAGATGCGGCATTTTGTTTTTGGTGTTATCTTTTCAAACCATTACAAAAAGAAAATGTGGATAATGCCTTTATCAAAGATGGATACAATAATTGGAAAAAGGCATTAGAAAGATTCAATCGTCATATGGGGACCGTGAATAGTTGTCACAATGAAGATAGAATACAATTTGAGTCTTTTCAAGATCAAAGGCATAGTGTGGGAAATATTTTACGAGTATATGGTCGCAATATAGAAATTGATTATCGTACCCGTTTAACAGCAATGTTGGATGTGACACGCTTTCTATTAAAGCAAGGGTTACCTTTTCGAGGGCACGATGAGTCAACTAGTTCTTCAAATAGAGGTAATTTTCTTGAGTTGCTTGAATGGTACAGCCAACGAAATGAAGAGGTTTCCAAAGTTATAAAACAAAATGCTCCTGCAAACAATCAATTGACTTCTCCAAAAATTCAAAAGGAATTAACACATGCTTGTGCCTCAGAGATCACACGTGTTATAATCAATGATATTGGAGATAAATTCTTTTCTTTGATGGTTGATGAGGCTTGGGACAGTTCAGTGAAGGAGCATATGGGAGTTGTTTTGAGGTATGTGAATAAAGAAGGATGTGTGATTGAACGATTTCTTGCAATTGTGCATGTGTCTGACACTAGTTCTCATTCTTTGAAAAGGGCTATTGATGCATTATTTGTGCAACATGGTTTATCATTATCTAGATTGAGAGGCCAAGGATATGATGAGGCTTCAAATATGCGCGGTGAGTTTAATGGGTTGAAATCTCTGATACTGCAAGAGAATCCATTTGCAACGTATGTTCATTGTTTCTCTCACCAGCTTCAATTAGTTCTTGTTGCAGTTGCCAATGACAACTATACTGTGAGTGAATTTTTTGGGTATGTCACCATGATTGTGAATATATCTGGTGCATCTTGTAAGAGGAGAGATCAACTTAGACAGATTCAACATGATAAGATAATTGCTGAATTAGAAAGTGGAGAAAGCAGTAGTGGAAAAGGAAAAAATCAAGAAACTAATTTAGTAAGACCTGGCGATACTCGTTGGGGATCACACTACTTAACATTACTTCGTCTATGCTCTATGTGGTCTTCAGTGATAGAAGTGTTGGGAAATGTACATGATGACGCCTCTTATTCTGCGAATAAAGGTGCTGCCGCGGGTTTAATTGAGAAGATGGAGAGTTATATTTGTTTTTGTATTGCATTTGATGAAGTATATATTGGGAATTACAAATGAGTTATCACTTTCCCTACAACAAGGAGATCAAAATATTGTTCAAGCCATGTCCTTGATTAGTAGTGTGAAAAGTCGACTACAAGACTTCAGGGAAGATGGATGGCAAATAATTTTGGAACAAGTTAACAGATTTTGTGAATTGAATATGATCCCAATACTTGATATGGAGGACAATATGCTAACCCGTGGTCATGGCAGGCGCAGAGGACAACTTATCACTAATTTTCATCATTATCGTGTGGAGATTTTTTGTCAGGTATTATTTCTAAAAATCTATTTTTTTGTTTGTTAAAGAAATTTCATTGATTATTAATTTATCATGGTTGCAAATTTGAATGCTAGGTTGTTGATTTAATTATACAAGAGATGAATAATCGTTTTTCAAAAGTCAGTACGGAATTGCTTGGTTGCATAGCATGTCTTCATCCAAGAAATTCTTTCTCTCAATTTGACGTTCATAAACTCATCCGTCTTGCTGATTTTTATCCCGAGGACTTCTGTGGTACTGATTATTTATTTTTGGAACAACAACTTATGAGTTACTTTTATAATTTGCGGTATGATCCTCAAATTTCTTCAATTGACAACTTGGGAATTCTCGCTCAGAAATTGGTTGAAACTGAAAAACATTTGGTTTTTCCATTGGTTTATCGTATGATAGAGTTGACATTAGTTTTACCAGTTGCAACTGCTTCAGTTGAAAGAGTTTTTTCTGCAATGAAGACTGATTTACGTAATAGAATGGGAGATGAATGGATGAATGACAGTCTAGTTGTATACATTGAGAAGGATATTTTTTCTACAATTGAAAATGAGCAAATATTGCAATATTTTCAACAAATGCAGTCTCGTAGAATTCAATTGCCTCCTCTTGTGTCGACTTCTCACAGCAGATCCACATCCAAGACTAATACATTGTCCAGTGTTAATCAGCAGTAGCTTTATAATTGTGTATTTGTGTTTTTATCATTTTGACTGTTGTTGATGTAAAACTTTAATTATTAAATAATATGGAGACTCTCTATTTGGTTTATATCTTGTCTGTAGCCCTAAATGTTCTTGTTCATTCTTATTGTTTTCCATGTTCAATTAACGTTTCTTATGATATCGGACTTTCATGATTAGTATATTCACAATTTTGAATTACAATCTGATTTCTGAAGTTGAAATTTTCATTTCTTTTGATTTAGGGCTTGCTTGTTGTTAAATATATTTATTCAGCCGCACAAAAAAAATCTATATAATTTAGCCCCCCCCCGAAATTTTTTGTCTGGTTCCGCCCCTGTTTCAAAGCCACATTAGGCATCATTCCTGTCCTTTGTTATCCAGGACAATCAAATTGAGGATATTTACCTTACATTTCCATACAAATTATAGTCCAGCCAATAGACAAGTATAATCATATACTAATGGAACATAGAAACTCACTTGTTCAGTTAGGTCCATGTTAAATACCTCAACTCAAAAATCAGTAAATAAAAATCTTCTAATATAATTTACCAGAAAGGGGTTTTAGGATTTACTTGACTATGGACAAAGTTTAAGGGGTAAAGGTTAAATCCCTAAACTTCGGAGGATTATAAGGACCTGGATTGAATTGTATAAAAATTGGAGGGCATAGGTGTACATAACCCTAAACCTAGGGTGGGGTTATAATAACCTAAATACAAGGGGGCAAATTGAAAAATGACAATCCCTTAGGCTGTGTTTGGTATGCTTATTTTTCATTTTCATTTTTCATAGAAAATGTGATTTCCAGAAAACGTGTTTGATTTGCATTTTCCAGACTTGTTTTCTAGAAAAAGATATAACGTTTTTTGAAAAATTAGAGAATGAAATAAAGTTATTTTTCAGAAAATGAGAAAATACGGGGGCGTTTGGTTTGCTTGTTTTTCATTTTCATTTTATGTAGAAAATGCGATTTTCTAGAAAACGTGTTTGGTTTGTATTTTTCAGCCTTGTTTTTCAGAAAAAGATATAGTGTTTTCTGGAAAACTAGAGAATGAAATAAAGTTATTTTTCAGAAAATGAGAAAATACGGTTTTCTAAAAAATGAAAATAGAAAATAGAGTAAACCAAACGCCCCTACAATTTTCTAAAAAATAAAAATAGAAAATGGAACAAACCAAATGCTCCCTGAAAGACTCTTGTTTTCTCCTCCTCGCAACCTCCGCCCGTAGCCCTATTCGCGATCGCCTTCCTCCTCTCCATCCCAACACCGAAGCTCCATCTCAGTGCCATTCCACAGCCTAACGCTTCCTTCTCTTGACTAAGAAGTCGACTACCCCTTTCGCTGGATCTTTTCTTTCTTCTCCTTCTCTGGTGTGCACAAGCCAGAATTCCCCCTGTGATCACTCAACGCCTCATTGGACTGGAGTTTGCCATCTGAGCTTTTGGAGCTCTACAGCATCGCCGAAGCCAGCTTGCTAGGGCTAATCTCCATCTTAGGGTAAGCGTGGTTGTGATTTGGGTGTAGATGCGTTTTCGTTGAGTCGATCGGGGTGAGACCCGTTCTTCCTCATTAAGTCGTAATCCGCCTTCGATATGCAGATTACATGGGAGGTCAAGGCAAATTAGACGAGGGGTGTGGATTGTTAGCTCGATTTGGATCGGAGATTTTTGATCTACCTTCTCTGTGGTTGATCTGTTGGAATCGAGCAGAGGAGCCGTGTATGGGAAGCTTCAAGTAAGGTTGTCTACTTTGGTCTGATTATGTTTGAAAACAATAGCTGTAAACTAGTTTTTGTTCCTCTGATTGGATTGAAGTTTTGATCGGATGTTTATGTTCTGAGCTTCTATTAATCTCGGATGAATGTTTTGTTGAGTGGATGCTCAGCTTTAGAACTTCGATCACAATTTATTTTGGAATCCTTAGTGCTGTGAGTTTGGATTCGTTCTACCTCTTTACTGTCATGCACTCTTTGCTGTTCTGTTCTCAAGATAGATGTGGTAATCTTGATTGTCCTTATAGTATGATACTAGGATGAGTTAGAATTTTGTCTGAGGATTGGAGTTTAAGTTATTGTTTGATCAATAGGTGTTTTCTTGCCATCATGAGTTACTACGGTTTGGGATGCTAGATTAGTGTAGATCGATGAGGGTTCACCTTGTCTACATTTTGATCATGAGCTTCCTTAGTTTGTATGGTATTGGAATTTGGAGATGTACCCATTGCAGTGACGTTTTGGGAGCCAAGTGTTGCTAGTTGTTTTTGATGCTTGCCGGTTATACCTCAGATTTTGTAGTTGTTAGATTCATGGATTAGGTTTTTGCGAGAGGGGATCTTTTGGGTTATATTTGGGATTCAACCTAAAATTAAACCTAATCTTAATTACGCAGAGTAATTAGGAACTCATCATTTAATTAGAGTGTAATTAAATGAACGGAATAACTAGGATTAACCCTAGTACAATTCAGTAGCTAGTTTAGATAGTTGTTATTTTGTAAATAGCTAAACTTATATCCTTTGATACAGGACATTGATTCATTATGGATTATCTAGATGGGGTTATCTACGTATACAGACTTCTCCATTTGAGGCGGGTACTTTTTGCTTATTTTCTGTAGTACCACTTTGTCTTATGCATGACTGGTTTATGATTTATAATAGATTTATTACCTTATATCTGCTACCGTTGTTATCCTACTTGATACTTATTGCTTGATCTTTGAAATGATCAAATTCTTGTCTATAGAGTCTCGTTGTTTAACGTTCTTATTTTGTAAAGTACTTACGTGTGCATGTGTCTATTAATATAGTGGTGTGTTACTTTATATCTGCATTGATTGATTGCATGATATACTTGCATGTGTACCTAGTTATATGATCGTTAGGTAATGATACATGTATTCGACCTGTGCATGTTAGGTTGAGTTATAGATGATGATCTAGTGGGTGTTGCGTGTGTTAGAGTTATGCACCATCTGTTGATGCAGTCTGACCCTGATTGTTGTTTTGGTGTTGACACCGATTTTAGTTTAGGTTGATGAGATGATTGGGATTAAGTCCTGGTCGTGGACTAGGCATACCTAGTGAGACTAGGTTTGATGAAAGTCTGGCTTGGAGGATCAGGTCCTAGCTTGAGAAGCTAGGTGGAGAAAAGTCCTAACTTGGAGGGTTAGGTGTGAAAAGTCCTAGCTTGGAGGGCTAGGTGTGAAAAGTTCTAACTCGGAGGGTTAGGTGTGGAAAAGTCCTAGCTTGGAGGGCTAGGTGTGAAAATTCCTAACTCGGAGGGTTAGGTGGTTGAAACCCTGGCTTTGAGAGCCAGGTCCTAGCCTGAAGGGCTAGGTTGGATGAAATCCTGGCTTGGAGGGTCAGGTCCTAGCTTGGAGGGCTAGGTGGATGAAACCCTGGCTTGGAGGGTCAGGTCTTAGCTTGGAGGGCTAGGTTGGATAAAACCCTGGCTTAGAGGGCCAGGTCCTAGCTTGGAGGGCTAGGTTGAAGTCCCGGTGAGTGAGACTGGACATGGAGTCTTGGTCGGGGGGACTGAGCACGAGTCAGGGGAGGCTGGGAGCCAGTTCTCTTGACTTAGAGTGGGTTTGGCCTTGCTTGGATCGGTCTGGTGACCGATCAGGGAAGTTGGCACGGTGTTCCCTCGTGGATCGGTCTGGTGACCGATCCAGCGATGTCTGATCGGTCTGGTGACCGATCAGGGAGCAAATAGTGAGTTTGGGAACCTTACTGATCGACTCCTGATCGGTCTGGTGACCGATCAGGGATACTGTTCGGATCGTTTTGGTGAACGATCAAACGTCGCGGACTTCTCACTATAACCGATCAGGTTGGAGCCTGATCGGTCGGAGGGTGGCCTGATCGGTCACCAGTCCTGTCAGGCCACATCCTGATCGGTCTGGAGACCGATCAGGAGGGTTGGACTGCGAAGCTGGGAAATCACCCACCAAAGGGGTGGATCGGTCTGGTGACCGATCCACAACTTGGGATCGGTCCCGGAGAAGTCGTGATTTCTGATTACGCGTTGGGGACCGATCAAGATGGAGCCTGATCGGTCTGAACCCAGCCTGATCGGTCTGGTGACCGATCAGGAGTCACTCTGATCGGTCCGGTGACCGATCAGTAGCTGGCAGCTTTAATTCAAAAACGCTGTCAGAGCTCTGATTACGTATGTTTCTCTGCTGATTCTCTACTGATCTCTGCTCCTAACTTATGATTGTTGATACTCCATTGATTTGCTGAGCTAATGAGCTGCTAAGTGTGCAGGTTACTCAGGTTTACTTTAAGGGAGTCAAACTGAAGCTTTTGCTACGACAGATTAGGCATGTTTCCATCTCAGGTTGCAACGGATGTTGACGCTGCTGACAGGGGCTCGTCTGAGGGAAGCTCAGGGAGTCCAGGAGAGCTCAGTGGTAGGTGAGCAGTTGCAGTTGAGCAGCTGGGAGCTTCAGAGAGGTGGCTGTGACCTGGCGATCAGTGGGAGAGGCTTAAGGGCTTGGTAGCGATGAAGCCTCAGTAACAGTAATACTATATCACTTCTTGCGAAAAACTTGGTCCATCACTTTGCAAACACTCTGATTCTTGGAGCAACATACTAATACTTGAGCACTTGGAGGAAACAAGAAGCTTGACGAGTCCATCAGCAAGAAGACACGAAGAAGGGAGTTCTTGCGTGAGATATGTGCTGAGTGGAGTTCGAGAGAAGTTCTCTTGTGTTCTTTTGGTTCCTAGTGCTTTGTAAGCCTTCTTGTTTCACTGTTCTTAACTTCATTATTTCTGTAAAACGTCGTGGAGAGGTTTCTCCACCGAGAAGGAGGTTCCATTTGATATCCGGATTTTCCGGGGCTTGATCTGCCGACGATCAAGGGATCGCCCACCTCACGGGCACGCCAAGGAGTAAGGTCAAGTTATCCCCGAACCTTGTAAACCCTCCTTGTTAGCGATCTTGTTTGTTGCTTTAGTTTGTTTTTGTTTTCTGCGTTTCTGCACTTCTCTGTTTCCATTGTTTCCGCTGCTGTGCTACTAACCGTGAAGTGCAGAGAAACCCTAAAGTGAAAGAAGTTTGTGTGTGACTATATTCACCCCCCCCCCTCTCTAGCCATCCAAGTTCCAACACCATCCCTATATTGTTGCATGTTGACGATCATCGATATCCCTTATGGTTTGAGCCCATCGTCAGTCACATTCTGGATCTGCACACATGATCACTCACGAGTTAGTGGATATTAACGGGTGTGTGTAGTTGCTCTGTGCTGCTCCTTTCAGACACTCATAGATAGTGATTTCAAAACATGGTAGCAGACAGGGATCCCTCTTCCTTCTAGTGATACAAGGAAAAGTGAGAGTTATCTCCCCCTTTATGACTTGGGATAGGAGTGTTCACTCCTCCAGCATCCTGTCCACTCGGTCATTCAGGAGTAGTGATGGCAGAATGCGTACAATTGTCATAGCCCTACCCACTCGACCATTCACTTATGACCCGTGACGATGGCTTGACTGGCGTAAGGGGTGATACATGTCATTGCATCATGTGTATATGATACATTGTGCATTTGTTTATGCTTGTTGCATATGTTTGGCATGCACATACAGGCGGCAATTATACATTGAATTGTGTTTTGTACTTGATGTTATATAGGAGTTGATTGCACAACCCCGCAGGATAGATAGACTCTGGTATGTATATACATTCATCATTTTATGTTATGCATATTCTTATTCTTCTACGAGACTGTATCATATTGCTTCCTTATATCTTGTTCAGTTATTATATTGTCATGCATGTCTATCTCTATACCCGTAGAGTCGGCTTGAACTCATCACCCTTTATCTTATTTTTATTTTCAGGTTGATATCTACTAGGAGAGCCTAGTTGCCAGTTCCCTGCCTTTGACGACTCCAACTTTAATTTTTCGCTTTATTTACGAATATTAGTATATTATATTTCATACTTTGTATTTGCTTACGTCGTGGGCTTGTATTTACGTTGTATTGTTGCATGGATTGTACTTTTGAGTCTTTTGTTGGACTTTATATGATGTGATTTTGCTACGCGCCCGCCTGGATGGCAAGTCAAGTAAATTTTATTGGATTTATGCAATGGATGTATTATATTTTATATTCTCCGGCTGGGATTGGCCGTGATATGTTATTAGAGGCCATGGAGGCCATATCATGTTTGTATAAAGTTTTATATTGTTCGTCGTATAAGGGAGATGCTATCCGATTTATATCGAACCAGCGACTCCTCTTTAGGGCATGACAATCCATGTACTCTATAGTGAGAAGACGGGCGCAGAAACAAGGAATCACCGTATCAAACAACAGACGTGCATGAAGAAAGCAGGACAACACACAACTAGGTGAGAGTAGCATTATGTCAGGGTTGCTACCATGGTTAAGCAGTCTCACAAGCACCGACAGCACAAATGAGTCCATTGCTATCGACCCAAGCGAATCCTCAGTTCGATGGATAGCATCTCGCAAAGTTGGTTCAGGGCCTCAAACTGCTTATCCTCCTCGCCATCAGCATGAAGACTAGCTAAGATCTTTTACAGCCGCCCACTCTGCTGTGAGGAAGAGGTTGACAGGGCAGACGGCGGTAAGAGATCATCAAGACCGACACCCAATTTCCTAAGAAGACCCTGAAGGGCGTTGCTAGCTGATGTTAGATTCTGATGGAGGATACCAAGACTACCCTCGCCATCGTTATCATCATCAGCTCCTCCACTGTCAAAACTCAACCCTAACATCTTCTTGGCGCCCCTATCACTTTCTCTCGACCTGGATGCTCCCGCCTCCTTCCCTCTGTTGGCAGCATCCCGATCGCGGTCAGCAGAGGGCTGACTCTTGCCAGAGCTGCGATGGCGACGACCGATAAAATCTCCAGCGGAGGAGTCTATGGGAGGGACAGTGGCGACGATGGTAACAGACGACGATGAGGAGGGTGGAGACAATGGCAAGTTTTGGGAACGGCGTGAGCGCATAGAGAGGGTGGGGGAGCCTGGGAGGAAAGCAACAGTGGTGTGGGAGCATTTGGCGCGACGGGTGACGGGTGAAGTCTGAGAAGAGGGCACCAACGAGGAGGCCTCCGCCCGCTTCTGACTATGTGTTTCCATACAAAGAAGAAAACCCTCCCTGGGCGTAAGGCGGCAGTGCCCATTAAGAATCAACCGCGGGCATCTACGATCTGAGGCCCCAATAAAAAGGCAAGGTAAAGGTGAGAGCTTTACAACAACGATCGATCGAGATTCGACAAAGCAACGGAGATCGGCGAAAATCTTGACGCGCGGGGTAGGTTTTCTGGGGTTTGCACAGTTGGTGATACGAAGGAGACGATTTCAAGCGTTGGGACTGACTCGATGGAGAGATCGTTGGGTAAGAGATTAAATAGAAATTTGTGAAAATTAAATTAAAATGATATTTTATTTATTTCTTTTGCAACGTACCCTACATTAATGGCTACAATAATAGCATGTCAATTTTTACATATTATCATTATTTTTAATTATTGACGGCACACATTAATTTACATGCTATTAATAATAATATTAATAACATATTTTTAATGCGCACTGATAATGTCTTTTTTTTTAAATTTATTCTATTAACAACGCACATTAATATGTACGTTGTTAATAATAATATTGTTCCGGAAAGAGTCGTCGACGATGGTCGGTCGCTGAGGATCAGCCCCTGCGGAGGTGGCTATGTCACCGAGGAGCGAGAGAATCCTGCGAGAGTAACACGAGCGTTAAGGGACACGCCGATTAGGATCCGGCGGAGTCCACTTCGACGCTCAAGTTAGTAAGCTAGCCCAATGAGGATGTTAAAGAAAGGAAATATGCAGACATGAGAGATCGTAACCCCCCTCACCAGAGGGGTTGAACTACCTTTTATCTTGCTGTAGGTCGCCCGATCGTGCCCCCCTTATCGATGCCACGACTCCGATATTTGAGCCACGGTCCCCGCGTTTGGTGATGAGGGGATATATCTCGAAACTGTCGGCGCCCCTGCCATTCTTCCCCTCATGGGTCCAACGGTACGGGGGGAGGGTGCGTGAACTCTTCTAATACCCAGTCGGCTATTGTGAGGGCCCCGACCCTCGAGATGAGCTCGGGAATCCCGGGAGGTTAAGTCTTCCAAGGTAGGCCTCCCGAGTGTGTCCTGGAGGGGGTCCCGAGACTTGAGTGAGGGGATCAAGCCGGGCCCTTAACTTCTTCATTCCCGCGTCCACCCAGGGCTACCCAGCCCCAACACAAGTCCCTCCTTCAAGTCTGATCGAAGGAAGTATGACTGACTGATCAGACTGGGGTCAGGATGAAGAAGTTGGGCGGGCCCAGGCCCGTGTCCGCGCACCTGTTATGGTCATAACACTGTCGTGTCCCCCCCTTTTTTTGACATATTCCCGAAGTCTCCTGACCCGGGTTGCTCTTTTGAATACGTCCCCGAGCTCCGGCGGTTTTGGCGATATCTAAGATATCAGGGTGACCTGGCGAGGCCTCGACAATTGATCCCTAGCAGATCCCTGGGGCGATCCGAATGTATCTTTACCGTACTGGCCTTCAATTGTCTTGGGGGAGGTGTCGTTTCCCTATAAAAGTGGGCTTGACAGCGCCCTGTGGCCGCCTTACCCTAGCTGTTATCTCGAGCTTTTCTTCCTTATTCGCCCTTCTTCCCGGCGTTCGCCTGGTGCGGGTAACTTCCTCTTTGTCCTCCGCCTTCTTTCTTCCACTTCCCGGGTCATAATGGGAAAGACAAAGAGGTCTTCGGGCTCAGATGACTGTTCTTTGGAAGAATTGGGGTTTCATTCTGAATGGTATGAAACCATCTCCTCCAAGGTGAGGTTGGACTCTCTTCAGGTCGCCTGTCAGAAATATGACATTCCAATAGATTGGGAGGTGCGGGTCCCAACTGCCGATCAACAGCCTGTGGCCCCCGATGAGGGTTTTTACACCTTCTTCCTAGGGCAACTGGAACTAGGGTTGCGCTTCCCTATACCTTCTTACTTCATGAATGTCACCCATTATTTTCACATCCCCCTTCACCAACTGGCTCCCAATGCCTTTGCCCAGATGAGCGGGGCTCTGATCCTCTTCAAACTTTTCGCCATTCTTCTAACTCCCCGATTCTTCCATTTTTTCTTTGCCCCTGTGGGTGCTCACGGGGCCTTTGGCTTCACCGCTCAGGGTGGTCATAAATTCTTGGGAGGCCTTCCTTCCTCTCACAAAGGGTGGAAGGAGAGATTTTTCTATGTCCGTCTTCACGAGCGTCCTTTCAGCGATATTCATTGGCTAGAGAGCTTGCCTCCTGTTCCCGACCTATGCGATTTCCAGCAGGATGCGGGCTATCAACGGGCTAAGGGGATCCTGGCCGGGATGGTATTTCATGGGCTGCAATTGGTGCAATGCGAGGAGCTCCTTTACCGGGCAGAGATTAGTCCGAAGACGACCCCCCTCAGCCCCAATCTGCATGAGTAGCTTCGCCCCTCGTATACCACCCCCTTGATGTTTACTGACGTCCTCTTGTTTTTTACCTTGCAGGTGCCATCCTGCTGTCTATTGAAAAGAATAAATTTCAGAAGTGGGATCAGGTCCACGAGCAAGCCTTGATCCCGGGGGTAGTATCTTCGACTCCCGCAGGAATCCCCCTCGAGGAAGGTGACAAGGAGGGAGAATTATTAGCAGGCCCCACATCCCAGAGCGATGACATTTCGGCCCCGCCCCTGGTCCTCCGAGGAGAGCCTCCAGTCCCATCCCTAGGAGTTCCCCAAGAAAGGGAGGCCTCCTCCTTGTCGAGTGTGCCTACCACTATTCCCGTGTCCAGGAAGACCCGGCTCGAACGACGATCCCAACATGATCACCCCTTAAAGCGGTTGAAGAAAGGCTTGCGCCCGACTACCCCCCGAGATGCATCTTCTCCAGCTCCCATCGCCGGGGTTGAACTTCCCTCCTCCGTTGTGGCTGTGTCTTCATCTGTTGCGAGCACCGCCGTCCATGCAACTGGTCCTCTTCGCGGGAAGAAGGTACCGGCGGGACGACCCCGGTCCCATTGAAAGGTTCCCCTACATGCGAAGAAGGCTAGCGACAGTGCCCAATCTATCCGCATAAAGGGAGTCACCACCGAGGTATTACCAAGCGCCTCCAGTTCGGAAGAAGACGTTCCCCACTCCCGGGACATCCCTGGCCCCTCAGCTTTTCCTACTATAGGGGTTCTTGATCCTCTTTGGCGAGTAGCTCCCCCAGGCCAATGCCTGGGATTGCTACACCAATCTCTACAGGCAGTAAACACCTTGTTCTTGCTTCCTGATTTTTCTTATCCTCCTTTTGCCGACCATCTTTATTCACTTCCCCAGGTTGCTTCGAACTGCCTGGCTACGAGCCGTTTACTGTGTTCTGGAGGAGTTACCGAGGGTCTTCTACAGCAGGTAGCGGCGGCGGAGGCAGAGGCGGGCCGAGCTCGTGAGGCCGGCCTCCTACAGCTAGAGGTCAGCCAGGTCCTTCGGGAGAAAGCCGACCACTACCTGTCCTCCTTGATATCAGCTGAAGATACCCTGCACGGGTACAAGCTTCGGGAACGCCTGGGATCTGAGAGGGAAAAGGCTCTAGAGGAGGATCTACGAAAATTATCGCAGGAACGGGAGCAACTCCAGGCCCGCAATAAGGAATTGTCTGACCAAGTTATCCTCTTGGAGTCGGCCAAGAAGAGCCTGGAGGACCGGGGTGCCGAACTGCTTCGAGAGGTGGAGTCCCTCAAGATGGCCAAAGCCGATGCTGAGCCCTAGGTCCCTCAACAATCGCAGGACTCTGTGTCCCCCGTATCTCCGATGGAGGCAGCCTATAAAGCTAAATTTTTAGGGTCGGAGGAATACGCCGACCTGGTGGCCGCCCAAGCTTTTAAGACCCTGAAGCAGGGCTTTTATGGCGCCATCAAACAGTTGGAACACGATCAGTTGCTGAAGCCAGGCTCCGATTTAAGCTCTGTAACTATCCAGCGCGTTTGGGACAACCTTTCCCCTGAAGAGCAGGCTCTGTAGGATCATTATGTGCCTATCCTCCTTCCCATCTCCTTTGACTGCTACCGGTTATTTTTTCAGAACGCTCTAATCTTAGGCCGAATATTTGCTTAACTTATCATTAAACCTCTTGCTCTTAGTCTGCCTTCTCGCTCGTCCCCCACCATGTGTATACGTGAGACTTTTATCTGTCGCTTATTATGGCTGGTACGAGGTACGACTTCGAACATTGATCACCTTGGGGCCGTGTGTGTATGGTTTCGCGGACCCATCTTGAATCAGCTCTTGGCCGGGTGTGTACAATTCCGAGACCAAGCCTACCCGCTGAGAGGCTGTAGGGTTTTAATCAGCTCTTGGCGGGGCGTGTACAATTCCGAGACCAAGCGTACCCGCCGAGAGGCTGTAGGGTTTTGATCAGCTCTTGGCGGGTGTGTACAACTCCGAGGCCAAGCCTACACGCCGAGAGGCTGTAGGGTTTTAATCAGCTCTTGGCCGGGGCGTGTACAACTCCGAGGCCAAAGCCTACACGCTGAGAGGCTGTAGGGTTTTAATCAGCTCTTGGCGGCATGTACAGCTCCGAGGCCAAGCCTAAACTACGGCCGAGAGGCCTTGTAGGGTTTTAATCATCTCTCTTGGCCCTTGCGTGTACAGCTCCGAGGCCAAGCCTACACGCCGAGAGGCTGTAGGGTTTTAATCAGCTCTTGGCCTTGGCGTGTACAGCTCCGAGGCCAAGCCTACACGCCGAGAGGCTGTA
>JAGFNQ010002015.1:0-16069 GCA_024364735.1 Boesenbergia rotunda | reverse complement strand
TCGTCAAAGAAGAAAGGATGGGTCTATGCGTCTGTGCATAGACTACAGAGCTCTGAACAAGGTGACCATCAAGAACAAGTACCCTCTTCCTAGAATAGATGATTTATTTGATCAGCTCAAAGGGGCTACAGTATTCTCGAAGATAGATCTGCGTTCTGGGTATCATCAGCTGAAGGTTAAAGAAAGTGACATTCCCAGGACGGCCTTCAGAACAAGATACGGCCACTACGAATTTGTAGTAATGCCTTTTGGAGTAACCAATGCTCCAGCAGTCTTCATGGAGCTGATGAAACACATCTTTAGGGAGTATCTCGATAAATTCGTCATTGTGTTTATTGATGATATTCTCATATACTCACAGACTCCAGAGGACCATGCTACACATTTGAGGATGGTGCTGCAGATCCTTCAGCAGGAGAAGCTCTATGCAAAATTCTCAAAGTGTGAGTTTTGGCTAGATCAGGTGACCTTCCTAGGTCACATTGTATCCAAAGAAGGCATTCAAGTTGATCCAGCCAAGATAGAAGCAGTCAGCAACTGGTGTAGACCCAAGAATGCCAGTGAGATCAGAAGCTTCTTAGGCCTGGCAAGATATTACAGAAAATTTGTGGAGGACTTTTCCAGAATAGCCTCTCCACTCACAGCCTTGACCAGAAAGAACAAGAAGTTTGAATGGTCAGATAAATGCGAGCACAGTTTTCTAGAGCTGAAGAAGAGACTGACCAGTGCTCCCATCCTAACTGTTCCAGAGAGTGACAAGGCCTTTGACATCTACAGTGATGCATCCAAGATGGGCCTTGGAGCTGTCCTCATGCAAGACGGTAAAGTAATAGCATATGCCTCCAGACAGCTCAAGGACTACGAGAAGAATTATCCTACGCATGACCTTGAGCTAGCAGCTGTGGTTTTCGCACTGAAGCTCTGGAGACACTACCTGTATGGAGTGCAGTGCAGAATCTTCACAGACCATCAAAGTTTGAAGTACTTCTTCACTCAGAAAGATCTGAATATGAGGCAGCGCAGGTGGCTAGAGTTGGTCAAAGATTATGACTGTGAAATCCTCTACCACCCAGGTAAAGCTAATAAAGTGGCAGATGCACTGAGCAGAAAATCCTGTGCGACACTGATGTCCTTATCATCACTGTCTCTACCACTTCAGAAAGAAATAGAGAATTTTGGAGTCGAGGTAATAATTGGGCAATTTTCTGCATTGACCCTAGAGTCAACCCTGCTAAAGGATATACAAGAAAAGCAAGATCAAGACCCAGAGATCCAGAAGATCAAGCAGGGGATCCAAGAGGCAGAAAATTCAGAGTTTCGAGTATCAGATAGTGGCATCCTCTATCTTGGAGACCGCCTTTGCGTCCCCAATGATAAGGAACTAAGAGAGAATATTTTAGAAGAAGCCCACAGTACCCCGTACTCTATGCATCCTGGTTCTACCAAGATGTACCAAGATTTAAAGAAAAGATTCTGGTGGTCTGGACTCAAGCGAGACGTGGCCAGATATATCAGTACCTGCTTGACCTGCCAGAGAGTCAAAGCGGAGCACCAGAGACCAGGAGGAGTTCTACAGCCACTCCCCATTCCAGAGTGGAAGTGGGAAGAAATATCCATGGACTTTATCACAGGTCTCCCAAGAACCACCCATGGACACGATGCAATTTGGGTGATAGTGGACAGATTGACCAAGTCTGCCCACTTCCTAGCCATCAAGTTATCGCATTCGGTAGAGCAGTTAGCACAGCTATATGTGAAAGAAGTAATCAGGCTTCACGGAGTTCCGAAGTCGATCGTTTCTGACAGAGATGGGCGATTCATCTCCCATTTTTGGAGGTGTGTTCAGGACGCCCTAGGCACCAAACTTCAGTTCAGCACAGCCTTCCATCCCCAGACAGATGGACAAACAGAGAGAGTAAATCAGATTTTAGAAGACATGCTCAGGGCTTGTGCGTTGGATTTTAAGGGTAGTTGGTGCAAATTTCTGTGCTTAGCTGAGTATGCCTACAACAATAGCTATCAGGCCACCATCAGGATGGTGCCTTATGAGGCATTGTATGGCAGGAAATGTAGATCACCCATATGTTGGCAAGAAGCTGGTGAGAAGAAAGAGATGGAGTCAGGACTAGACAGCCAGACTGAGCTTATAGATGAGACCACTCAGGCTATCCAGACGATCCGCCAGAGGATTGAGACTGCCCAGAGTCGACAGAAAAGTTATGCTGACACACGCCGTAGACCACTTGAATTCGAAGTGGGAGATTCAGTATTTCTCAAGGTCGCTCCCATGAAGGGAGTGGTGAGATTTGGCAAGAAGGGCAAGCTGAGTCCTCGCTACATAGGACCCTATAATATTATAAACAGAGTTGGGAAGGTAGCCTATGAGCTGGACTTACCAGAGGATATGTCAGCTATCCATAGTACATTTCATGTCTCTATGCTAAAGAAGTGTATTCACGACCCTAGCCAAGTGATTCAGCCCCAGTCAGTACAGATCCAAGAGGATCTTAGCTATGAGAGCAGACCGACACAGATAGTGGACAAGGCAGTTAAAAGATTAAGAAACAAAGAAGTGCCACTAGTGAAGGTCATCTGGCAGAATCAAAAGCATGAAGAGGCTACTTGGGAACGTGAGGACAGCATGAGAGAGATATCCAGAATTATTCTAAGTTCGAGGACGAACTTTTTATAAGGTATGGGGGATTGTAAGGCCCCAAAATTTCCATTTTTAGTACTTAAAGTCCTTAGAATTATTTAGAAATGGTTTAGAAATATTCTAGATATTTTTAGGAATTTTTAGAGTATTTTTATGGAATTTTCCGAGTCCGTTTGGTATTTTTGGAAAAAGAAAAAGAAAAATAAAAAGAAAAATAATAAAAACGTTTAAGGGCAGCCGGTGGATTGAACCCGGGACCACCACGAAACAGCCCGCACGCGCAACCAGCCAGGCTAGGGTATCAAGCACAGAAAAGGAAGGAGAGACCTTTATTTAAGGGGTAGTTAGGTCGATTTGCCCCCATAAGTATAAATGGAAAAACCAATTAAGTGCAGCTGGTGGATCGAACCCGCGACCAGCACGAAACCAGAAACGCGCGCGACCAGCTGGGCTAGGGTATCAAGCACAAAAAAGAATGGAGAGACCTATATTTAAGGTGTAGTTAGGTTAATCCGCCCCATAAGTATAAATAGGTAATTAAAGAGAGAAGTTTTATTTTCTCTCCTCTCCAAACCCTCACGCCGACCCCTCCTCTTCTGGGCGAAACTACACCAAGCTCTAGGGGGCCGGTCAAGGCTCTTCTCCAAGAGATAATTCTATATTCGGGATCCCCGCGGCGAGAGGAATGCGTAGACGTGAAGAATTCTCCGAGATCTCAAGTTTCTCTCGAGTCCTAGACGTCAATCTTGGTTGTAAGTCCAAGATATCAATGTAAGTACTGCTCACCTGCAGTAAGAGGCGGTTTTTCCGCGAGAATTTCCTTTAAAAGTTCTTAATAGAGATATTTCTTTTAGTTTTTAGTTTTTGCATGTGATCTTAGTTCATTATATGCTTATATATTTTATTGAGTGTCCTATATGAGATTAGGGACCAAGAAAAGCTATGAGAAAAGAAAAGATAAGATAAAGATAAGAAAAGAAAAGGCCAAGGCCTTAAGAAATCCCCAAAAGTCAAGACTTAGGGATTTTAGCACGCAAGGTGCTCCAGAAAATGCCAAGGCATTTACAGATAAGAAAGAAAAGAAAGAAAAGCTATTTTATTTTATAAGGCCAGTACCCGGCGTCCAAGGGCGTCGTTAAAGAAATCCAGGTGTCCAATTCCAAGGTCTTGGCCCTGGTAGACCAAGGTCTGCTCTATTAGGATTGGTGGCTCGCTACCCCAACCTTTTAGGGAACGCGCATCAGATGGTACTTACGTCTTCAGTGGATCCAAGTGATTATTATTTTCAAGTATATGGTTTAGCAAAGTTTTCTAAAGTTTTCAGAAAGTTTTCAAAAGTTAAAGAATAGCTAAAGTTTCATGTTGAGCCAAGAAAAGTAGATTGAGATTATTTATTGCTTGAGTATGCATGTTTTGAGCTACACATGTTATTAGTTTTCTTTCAAGCATATTAGTATCTCATATGATGTTCAGTTTGATCTAGAAGCATGTTTGCATATTTCGAGTTTTTGTGAGCTAGATAGTACTTACTAAGCTTTTTGCTTATAGATGCATTTCCTCTTATTGCAGATAAAGGTAAAGGCAAGCAATTCTGAAGGAAGACGACGAGGCGGTGCTGAGTAGAGTGTGTGTGGTGGCTGATTATGGAGAGATC
This sequence comes from Boesenbergia rotunda, assembly GCA_024364735.1. Classification (NCBI taxonomy): domain Eukaryota; kingdom Viridiplantae; phylum Streptophyta; class Magnoliopsida; order Zingiberales; family Zingiberaceae; genus Boesenbergia; species Boesenbergia rotunda. The sequence continues at coordinate 11,759 of JAGFNQ010002015.1, read as the reverse complement.
CTTGAGACAAGACATTTTAGTTATTTGAATTGCAATGTTTAAGTTTATTCAAATTTCAAGTTCTTGTTTTATGGAGATTATTGAGTATTTGAGTTTTGGATAGTTTTATATGCTAAATTTCTTAGAGTAAAGATTCCATGTCATTTCATTTAGCATATATATCCTTATGATTGTATTGGATGAGTAAAAGTGTGAGTAGTTAGAAATATTGATACTTTGTTAGAGAAAAAGGTGTTTGTGCCAAGATAGTATCAATTTTCCTTTTGAATCGAGTTTTATTGCAAAAAAATGTTTAGAAAAGTTGCAATCACATTTCATAATGCTTTAGCAAGGTTGTAGAACATGCATTTGGTGTTATAAATTCATAGAAGCCAAGATTGGTACAAACTCTATTGTTAAAGTTTATATAAACTTGTTTAGTTTATTTTCTTCCATAAAAGTCCTAAATTTAAGTTTATGGATTCGTTGATTGGTTAAATTGTTTAGGAACCTGACATAGAGTATAGAAATGGTGTCGTAGTTTGATATGGCTCGAAACTGAGCGAGAGGTGGCTTTAAGAAGCAAGAGCCGAAACCTGTAAACTGATTACAGGCGTACCAGTCGACTGCCACGTCACCAGTCGACTGGTATCGGCAGTTTAAGAGGGGTAAGGCTGTTTTCAACAGGTATTAGCTATGAGATTTGAGAAGAAAGTATGACATGGTGTTATGCATGATGACTTATGTTAGAATATAATTGTTAGAAGAATTTAAAGAAAAAAAAAAGAATTCCGCATTTCTTTTAGTCATGTATAAGAGTAGAGAAGTACAGAGAAAGTAACGATCCGTCTAAAGACAGTAAGAAGGCAGGTCGCTACATTAGCTACTTTTTTGCCATGCATATCTTTCTATATACCCGCGAGCCCACTTGGACTCACCACCCGTCATAATATTTTTTTTTCATGTTGATAGCTCTCCGGAGGAGCCCAGTTGCCAGTCCCGGGTCCCCACGACTCCATTTGGATGGATGCTTCCACTGGTTTTGTTTTCTTTGATAGCATAGTCTACGTTTTGTATTCGTTTCATATATCGTGGGCTTGTATTGGATTTATTCGTACGGTATTGTATTTTTGAGTCCTCTATTGGACTTTGTGCTTGTGGTTTTGCTACGCACCTGCCCAGGGGGTAGCTCAGGTGAGTTTATATTTCCAATATAGAGTGTTTCATCATCTTATGCTTTATATATATCTGTTTTGAGGCCTAAGGCCAATTTATAAACTGCGTGTGTTGTGTGTATGTGTAAATTGTCCTCCGGACAGGAGAGATGCTATCCGATTTTATATTGGGTCAGCGGCTCCAATGGTCTTGGGGCGTGACAATTTATTTTGGTATCAGAGCCCAGGTTGCGTGTGTCGGTCAGTCAGGGACAGACTCCTCTGGTTGTTCCGAGGCCCCCATCTCCACTGCTATCAGCGGTTCCGACCGTACCACCTGCGACTACCACACCGTCGATTCCCACAGTAACGGCACCGGTGCCTGCTACTGCATACTCAGCGTGACCATCTTCGATACCTGTTGCTACTCCTGCAGCGGTTCCTGTAGTACCGTACCCGGTCGTACCACCGTCGGCACCACCCGTAGCATACCCTGTAGTACCTACTCCCCCGGTGGTGCCTACGGTTAGCTACCCCTCAGTACCTTTCACGGGAGTTTCTGCGGCTCACTCAGCGGTCCCTGCTCCAACAGCTTATTCGGCCCCACCAGTGGCCCCAGTTCCGGGATTTTTCACGGCTCTGTCTACTGTTTTTGGAGTAGCACCTTCTGCAGCTCCACTGGTAGCTCCTACTACTCCGGCAGATTGGTCCAGAGCTAGAGCCCGGATACCCGCACTTGCAGAGTCGGTGAATGGCCGATTTACATTGTTCCACGGAGGATCTGATCCTAGGGTTGTCCGTTCCTGGTTGGAGACTTTGGAGGGCACTTTTTATTATATGGCTTGCTCCGAGTGGGAGAAGGCGGAGCTGGCAGCATACCATTTACGGGACGAGGCGGTTTCCTGGTGGGCCTCGCAGCGCACGATTATTGGGGAGCAGCGCCTTACTTGGGCCGTTTTCAGAGAGGCGTTCGAGAGTCAGTACGTCCCGATAGCCTATCAGATGTTACAGCGACAGGAGTTCATGACTCTGCAACAGGGGAGTCGCACGGTTATGGAGTACAGCGTAGAATTCAATCGGTTGGCTGAATTCTGCCCTGAGCTGGTCACTGAGGATAGATCACGGATGATTCACTTCACTCGGGGGCTAGCTGGGTGTATCAGACTCCAGCTTGCCGGATTTAGTATTGCATCCTACCGCGAGGCTTTGGAGAAAGCCCTTCTGATTGAGATGGCAAAGCAGGAGTTGAACGGAGAGAAAAAGAAGGGAAAGGAGTCCGCACAGAGTGCAGCCCAGACTTAGTCACAGTAGACCTCTAGACGGAAGTGTGGCGGTCAAGGATAGTCAGCTCAGAGCACTTCTGGGGCGTCTGGCAGGCCTCAGAAGTCTGGTAGTGATTTAGGAGGTTCTTCTTGGCATTCTCAACAGCGTCGGAAGAAGAAGACCAGCGGCAGTTTTCACTGAACCCTATGTGGTTCCAGCGATCATTCCAGTACAGGTTGTCCTGTGGGGCATGCAGTGTGTTTTTACTGTAGGCTCCCGAGGCACATGAGCCGAGACTGTGCACTGAAGGCACAGCACGAGGGGACTGGAGGCATGGGCCAGAGTGGACATACTGCACAGAGTGGACATATCGCATAGAGTGGCCATACCCCACAGACGGGACCTCGACGTGGAGGACGGAGGACTCAGCATTCTTTCCGTCCACCCCAGACAACCACTCCAGTTGTGGTTTATTGTATGCCGGGATATTAGTACGTCAGTACCCCAGTGGCATCTCAGAGTTCTGTTTCAGCACCTCCACAGCAGTACATGCCACCGCCTCAGCACTACCCGATTTATCAGACTGCACCGTATCATCCTCACCTTCGGCTGGAGCACCTGTACCACAACCCCTGCCACCACCACAGCCACAGCAGTATCCTCCTCTGCCTCCACCGCCAGAGTCTGGACGAGTTTATGCGGTTACACGAGAGGAGGCGCAGAGGGCTGACGGATCAATATTTCGCGGTATTATCTCTTTATATTCAGTACCTGCAGATCTATTAGTAGATACTGGTAGCTCGTACTCTTTCATTACACGGATATTCATGGCTAGGATTGGTAGGCTACCTACTGCTAGGGCTCACCACCTGTCGGTATCTTTACCATCGGGTGAGTCATTAGCGGTCACTCAGGAGGTCAGAGCCTGCCCACTGGACTTCAGTAGCATGATTCTCACTGTGGACCTGTTGGTGCTGGAGATGGTTGATTTTGATATCATCCTCGGCATGGACTGGCTTACTGCATACCATGCAACCGTGGATTGTCGGACGAGAGTGGTCACTTTTCGGCCTCCGGACCAACCCTCGTGGGATTTCACCGGCATCCGAGATGACGGCATATCGGTTATTTCTGCGCTCCAGGCACAGAGATTGTTATCACTGGGCTGTCAGGGTTATCTGTTATCGAAGATTAGCGTCGATGACAGCAGTGGTACCTCACTTCCGGATATTCCTGTTGTTCGGGAGTTCTCAGATGTCTTTCCAGTGGAGCTACCGGGTCTTCCTCCCAGGAGACAGATAGAGTTCACTATAGAGTTGATTCCAGGGACTGCGCCGGCATCTAAGGCTCCTTATCGCATGGCACCGAAAGAGTTGGACGAGCTGAAGGTCCAACTCCAGGAGTTATTAGACCGAGGGTTCATCAGACCGAGCATATCTCCTTGGGGTTCACTGGTTCTGTTTGTCAAGAAGAAGGACGGTTCTTTGAGGTTATGCATTAACTACCGACAGTTGAATGTAGTAACCATCAAGAACATGTACCCGTTGCCACGGATAGAGGATTTGTTTGATCATCTCAGAGACACCTCAGTGTATTCTAAGATTGATCTGCGGTCCGGATATCATCAGCTGAGAGTTAGAGACTCAGATGTTCAGAAGATAGCTTTCCGCACTAGATATGGGCACTATGAGTTCTTGGTAATGCCATTTGGGCTTACCAACGCTACAGCGGTATTCATGGATTTGATGAACCGCATATTCCTGGAGTATCTAGATCAGTTTGTGATTGTCTTCATTGATGACATCTTGATCTATTCGCGTTCTGAGGAGGAGCATGCGCAGCATCTTCGTATAGTTTTGGAGACCCTCCGACGAGAGCACTTATTTGCGAGGTTCAGCAAATGGACATTCTGGCTATCCTCAATCGGTTTTCTGAGCCACGTGGTTTCCAGCCGTGGTATTTCAGTAGACCCCCAGAAGATTGAGGCTGTCACCAGTTGGGAGCAGTCTATTGGATCGAGAAAGCCGATAGAGGGGGGGCGTGAATATCGGAAATCGTTCGGACTTTCGTAAAGAGCACGTATGCAGCGGAATAAAATAAAACAATACACAGACACAGTCGATTTACTTGGTTCGGAGCCTGTGTCGACTCCTACTCCAAGGCCCACGGTCGTTGACCGTTTACTTTGGGCAATTCTATATTCGCGCAAAATAGTTTACAATAATTGATTACAAATAAGTGCAAAAATGATAATATTAAAATTTCGATCTTCGTTACCGACGTCCGGAGTGGATTGGCTTGTTCGGGGCAGCGGGACGTCGTCGGCTCGAGTTGGAGTGTTTCCGGAGCAAGGCACGAGCGTAGAAGATCGTTGGAGCGTTGAGAGAACAGATGTTCTTGAAGCCTTGGTCGAAGGTCCCTTATATAGGGCCTGGGGGCGTCCGGGATGTCGGGGGCGCCCCCCATATGGCCTTCGATCCGCCAAAGTCTCGGTCGTGTCTGATCCTCTAGATCCGCTTTGACCGGGGCGCCCGCAGCGCTCGGGGCGCCCAGATTGACCGGGTTAAACTCTATCCTTTGGCTTCGCTTGGCTTCGAGGGGTTCGGGTTCGATGTATGCGCATGGGGGCGCCCGGGAGCACGGGGGCGCCCTACCCAGTATGTATTCGAACCACTATTTTCTTTACTTGTTTTGTATGGCCCTTGGGGGCGCCCGGGACGCTCCGGGCGCCCTACTCAGCAACTGCCTCTTTCCTTTGAGGCTTTCTGAGCTGCAGACACAGGTTCCTTCGGTCCTGCATCCAGGGTTAGTTCAAAACACACTAACATAATAATTTATTATATTTATACAGCCTTAGCTGTCTTGGTTCTGACTTTTGTCTCCCAAATAGAGTCCTAGGTCAAACCGACGGCTACTGTTCCCGCGACGGGGAACGCGTCCTCACCTACTCCTCTCGGGAGAAATTACCTATTGCCAACCGTTCCTTTGGTTGGACTTTTGCCTGATGGTCCTTTGTCAGGTCTTGGATGCCGAGCTGCCCTTCGCTCGGTGCCTAGCATTCCTTCGCTAGGTCTTCACTCCCAGACTGTCCTTCGCCTGGCGCCAAGCAGTCCTTCGCTAGGGCTTTTAACTCTGGCATTCCTTCGCTAGTGCCTAGCGGTCCTTTGCTAGGGCTTTCACTGCACACTTGATTAACTTGTTAGAAAACAAGAAAGACTTAACTTTTGACCTATGTTGTCATTATCAAAACACAGGTTTGATTTGGGTGCCTTCTGCACCAACAATCTCCCCCTTTTTGATTTATGGCAACCCTAGTTCAAAAAGTTAAGTTAAGCAAGACATGAAAAGGTTTTAACTTTTGTTCCCTCCCCCTGGAAGGAATCTCCCCCTAGATTTTTCAAAAACTCGTGGGAAAAAAAACTTTACTTGTACTTTGAAAACATACGTTCTTGGTTCTTAGAAGTAACTTAAGTTAAAAATACATAGTAGAGTTTTTAAAGCATAATTAGAGTACTTTAAAAAATTTTTTAAAGTCTTAAGTTTTAAAGTACTCAAAATGTTAGCTTAAGTACTCGGTAAGATATAACAAGCTTAAGTACTTAGTAGGTTTTGAAACACTTTAGTATATCTGGAAAAACTTAAGTATAAAGTATATTCGGAAAACTAAAGTGCATTTGGAAAACTTTAAGTACTTAACAATTTTGACAAACTTAAGCTTTACAGTACTTATAAGAATTTTGACAAGCTTAAGTAAGAATCTTTTGAAGGGCTAGTGTACTTAGTAAAAATTTTTAAAAAAAATTTAAAGCTAAAGTAGTTAGCAAAATTTTGAAAGTTTGGAAACAAATTTTGAAGCTAGAGTACTTAGCAAAATTGACAGTTTGAAAATAAATCTTAGCAACATTTTGAAAGCTTTAATAATGAAACTTTTTGAATAAAGGAAAAATTTAGAAAAAGTAATTTTCTCTTTCCTATCTCTATCTCTCCCCCTTTGCCATATATCAAAACAGATAAATATAGCATTAAAAATGTATAAGAATTTGCTGTATTGAACCAATTTATAATTAGATTTACACTAGATCAATCAATCAATTAATTATACTAAATCAATCAATTATCTCTGTAGGGACCTGTCTAACCCAATTAGCTACTCACTAACTGTTATAAACAGTAGTTTTTGCTAGGGTTAGTCAAGTTAAGTGTTTCTATTCAAGTTAGATTTTCTAAGCTTGACACTTAACTTGATTGCTATGTATATTGTATTTAGTGCCCCAATTACTGCAGATGCACTGACTTAAAGCATCTTGAATTAAGGCAAAGACCTAAGCATCTCAACCCTGTCTAGGTTGTCAATCAAAAGTACCCTAAGGTGCTTGTGAGATGCTGGCTTCTAAGTCTATAGGTGCATGCAGTTCTAGGGTTAGAGCCTAGGCTAAGTCCATATTCGAAAAAGCCCTAATTTTAAAGGGGGTTGTTTTGCAATAAAACTAAGAAAAAAAAGGTGAAAACTTATTTTGAAATCAAGTAAAGCAGAAAAAATTGATTTTTAGAGAACTGATTTTTGAAATCAAATAGAGCAATAAAAATTGAGATACTCTATTCTACAAAGCACAATCCTAACTGCAAAGAGAACAAGTACTCATAAACTGGTCAACAGAGAATAAAGCAAATAATCAAGGTTCAAATACTGTCAAACAGTCAAACCCAAGTCAACCCTACTGAGTAGGGGCAGTCAAGTAGGTACAATACTAAGTGAATCTAAGACGAAGGACTGGGATGATCGGAGGAGCCTGGCTACCAGGATCGAAATAGGGTCATCATCTCATGATACTCTGCCTCTCTGGCCTCCCTCTCGGCTCGAAGTGCGCTCATGTAACTGTTGTAGTAGCCCAGATTTGTCTCCATTTCTTCAGCGTGATTGGCCTCCACTTCCTCTCGGAGGCTCTGTACGCAGGTCTCTAGCTGAGTCACTCGGTCATAAAATGTCGGTGGAACGGGCTCATCTATGTGCGCTCGGGCTGCTGCTGCTAGATCTCCGACGTCGACTTCAACCTCCTCGTCTGAGTCGACTGGTGCTCCGGCCTGCTGTCGTCGCCAACTAAGAACCCCGGTGGCCGACACCTCTAGACCCGCTAAGGAGAAGTTCCTAAATCTGATTTCGTCAAAGTCGGTCATAGTGGTTATTTCACCCAAGGTTACGTCATGGCCGTGGTGATGAAGGAGGGACGTGATGATGTGGCAGTATGGTATGCGTACTCGTCCCTGGGTCGTGTCTCTGGACGCATGCAGAATGGTATGAAACATATGGAGTCCAATGTCTATGTCAAGGTGGTGGACTAGGGCATAAAGAAGGAAAGCATGAAAGGGTCTCAAAGTCCCTAGGTCTCGGGTAGAGAGTGGTAGGATGCAGCGGACCAGAACTCTATATAAGGCATAGTTCTGGGCCTGAGGTTCAACAGCTAGGAAGCGTCTGTTTGCGGGGAGGTCTGCCCTAAAAAAATAGGAGTGAATGGTATCTAGGGTAATATCTGAGTAGGGGGGATCAAATGGGGGGGTCCTAGGAGGATAACAGCAGAATGTGGACTGTGAGGGTCGCAGTCCTAGGAAGCAGTTTAACAGAGTAGGGGTGATGGTTAAAGGAATCCCTTGGACAGTGGTGTGAAACATAAGATTATCTTGTCGAATAATATTATTGTAAAACTCTGCACATAGGGTTTCATTTATGGTATGTGTGCAGAAGACGAGATTATCCAATTGATAGAAATTGATGATGTTCATGGCGACAGGGCATGATTGGGTAAAAAAGTGCCTATTGAGATAACTCGTTTTAATAGGCTTGTAGACTGTTTATGCAACCTATTACATAACTCTAGATTAGGAAATCTAGGATCGGGACTAGGTTGGGCACCGGGGTTGGCCGGGTTCGGTCGGCGTCTTCGAAGTTAAAGGAGTTAAAGAAAAGAATAAAGATATTGCATGAACTAAATTTGAACGCAATAAAAATAATTAATCATACCGGACGGCTCGGGGAGGCATGGTCGAGGAAGAGGACTTGCAAGGTCTTCTTTGAAGAATAAGAAGTGGAGAAGAAGGTGGATTTTGGTGTGGGAAGGGAAGGGGAATTAGGGTGCCTTTTATAGGCAAACTCATGGGGGCGCCCGGGAGCTTCCGGGCGCCCTAGTCAGGGTTACTGCTAGGGGCAATGTGAAGGACTGGTTGGGGCGCCCGGGACAGTCCGGGCGCCCTCAACAGAGAGCTTTTGCAGCTTTTGCTGCGTTGGAGTTGATGGGGACGCCTGCGTGGTTTCGGGCGCCCTGGTCAAAAGCACTGGCAGCTTTTCGACTAGGGAGTAGAGAAAAGTATGGGAGGGGGCGCCCGCGTGGTTCCGGGCGCCCCGAATAGGGTAGGTAGAGTCAAATTTTTTGTCTTGTCTACTTTTGACCATGGTTTGAATTGAATTGACGGTTTTGATTGTGGTTTGACTGCGTTAATCATGTTTTGACCTCGTTTACCTTGGTTTGACCATGTTTTGACTGCTTTGACCATGGTTTGACAAATACAAGATTATCTCATCGTATAGGTATTAACAGAATTTTCAATTGAGTCTTAATCCTACTGTCTCACCCAAATCTAGGGTTTTCAATCACGTTAACCTTATAGGTTTTGTGAGACAGGTTTTGATAGTTAAAATTATTTTGATTAATTTTGAAAACACAATTAATTTTTTTTTAAAACCTTAATTAATTTTGAAATTTTTGAAAAGATGTTAAAATCTACACTTAGCTGAAATTTTGTGTTAGATTCAAATTTGACAAAAATTAATTTGAATTTGAATTTCTAAAATTGGCTTCCAGGTCTTGGCGAGGCACTAGGCCTTCTTTGGCCGAAGCCTTATAGGATCATCCACCCTTTCCTTGACAAAGCCTTTTAAAGAAATTTCATTTTCAAAATTATTCTTTGAAAATTTTCTGGTCTAAGTAGTTTGGATTTTGGATCGGTAGCTTCGGCTGGTTTCACCAGTCTAAAGAGACCAAGTAAACTTGATCTTATTAGAATTGGTTTCCCCAACGTACTATCATCTCACCTCCACCCAATACTATGTTTTCAAGTTTCAGTTAAGTTTGTTTGGTCCTTAAACTAGCCTAAGTCTAAGCATGGTAATTTGCAGAAATTAAATAAACAGGCAAACAATCAAGCAATTTAAATCAATAATAACAAGTTTATCTAATAATGAAAATAGTTTTCAGTTTGGCTCCCCCTGGACTAAAGCCACGGTGATGGTTGGGCAAGATGTGAATCTTGTCCTTGGGGATCCAATACTGATTTGATCCAGTTGGTTTGTTTAGGTATAGTTTAGGTACCCATGCCTGAATTTTACCTCTGGACTGATTCAGTACAGCAAGGTATGATCTTTGCCGAGATTTGGTTCTATAGCCCAATCCGGATCGATTTAGAACTGATTTCTATTTTCCAAGGATCATGTCAAGACCCTTGGAACCAGATGTAAATCGTTCTAATGTTGATCTAAGATCCTTAACCTGAGTTTTCAGGGAGGAGTTTTCCTTTTCATGTTTTTCAACTTGAGTAGGTGTTCCTTCCTGAACCTTCTCGGTTAAGGGTTTAGAGTCAGCTCCCTCTTTCAGGAGTTTTACTTCCTGTCGGAGGGATTCGACTCGGAGTTTGGCTTTGGCCAAATCTCGAGAAAGAAATGAAATTAACTCACTTAATTGCAATCTATTAAAATCAGTTACCTTAATTTCTCCATCTTCTGTGAAGGTCAGCTCGCCGTCTTCTTGTCCTGACTCAGTCTCGACTTTATCTGAGGCGGTCAGGGCTAGGAGGTTGGACTGGGGTGCTTCTTCTTCTTCTTCTGAGGAAGACTCATCCCAGGTTGCTTGCAGTGCCTTCTTTCTTCTTGTCTTTTTAGTCTCCTTTAGGTTAGGGCACTCTGACTTGTAGTGGCCCTTTTTCTTGCACTCGTAGCAGGTTACATTGGGCTTGATTGCGGGTTCAGCTGGTTCGTCCTTTCTTCGGCTGATTTTCCGTTTGTTGGTTCGGTTCTTTAGTTCCTTGTAGTAGCTTCGGGCTAGCCGGACCAGCTTAGTTTGATCTCCTTCTTCTTCTTCTGAATCGGAGTCTGAGTTAGACTCGGGTTCAGGTTCGGGCTTCTTCTTCGTTGTCCTTAGAGTTTTGCCTGCAAGAAAAGCAACACCTCTCTCGACCACATTGGTGTTAGTTTGTTCGTGCAGTTCAAGTTCGGAAAACAATTCATCTAATTTTATTTTAGAAAGATCCCTAGAGACCTTGTATGCATCTACCATAGATGCCCACAAAGTGTTTCTAGGGAAGGCGTTTAGAGCATACCTTATTAGGTCACGGTTTTCAACCTTGTGACTTATTGTGTGAGGACCGTTCATTACCTCTTGGATTCGTGCGTGGAGCTGGGCTGCTGTTTCGTTTTCGGCCATCTTGATGGTGTAGAGTTTGTTTAGTAGCAGATCCCTCTTACTGATACGAGTATCTGAAGTCCCTTCGTGCAGCTCGATCAGTTTTGTCCACAGCTCCTTTGCACTGTTGAAGGGGCCCACGCGGTTCAGCTCTTCCTTTGTCAGCCCGCATTGTAGGGTTTGTGTTGCTTTTGCGTCGGCTTCTATCTTGCGTTTAAGGGAGTTGTCCCATTCGGAAGTAGCTTTGTGGTTGTCCTTCGCGTTTTTGGGGGATCTCCAGACCGGACTGGATGATGATCCACATATCCACCTGAGTTTTCAGGTGGACCTCCATACGACTTTTCCAGTAAGAAAAGTCTTCTCCTACTGAAAAGTGGAGGTCTGGCGGTGCTGATCCCTCTTGCATGGCCATTGGATCTATAAAAAAAACTAACAGAAAAACAAATTTTCCAAGACTAGGTCTTGGATTAGTAGTGCTGGATTAGGAAATAAAATATCGAGGGGTGTTGCACCAACCTCGATTAACAAAAAAATCGAACGAAAAAAAATATTAAAAAAATTGAAAATCCGAAAAGAAATTTTCAAACTGGTGGTTGCACCAAGTTTGAATAACCCCGCTCTGATACCACTTGTTGGATCGAGAAAGCCGATAGAGGGGGGTGAATATCGAAAATCGTTCGGACTTTCGTAAAGAGCCGTACCGCGGAAAAAATAAAACATACACAGACACAGTCGATTTACTGGTTCGGAGCCTGTGTCGACTCCTACTCCAAGGCCCACGGTCGTTGACCGTTTACTTTGGGCAATTCTATATTCGCTGCAAATAGTTTACAATAATTGATTACAAATAAGTGCAAAAATAATAATATTAAAATTTCGATCTTCGTTACCGACGTCCGGAGTGGATTGGCTTGTT